>MU616921.1:0-31756 GCA_025201705.1 Dissophora ornata | reverse complement strand
AAAAAGAGTTGCCCGGCAAGCAGCAGGCCATAGGCAGCAGCCATCAAAAGAATCTTAAAAAGAAGAGGGAAGGAAAAAACTTTATATATCCGAGCGAATGGGAACGCAGACAGCTTTCCGGGCGGGCTCGCTGATGAATGTCGCATCTGAGGGCGACAGATTGCAATAGTCTAAGATAGATGTCGCACATGAACGGCAGAGCGAAGGCCTAGATGTCCTACGCATATACGCATTCGCACTCGGAGCAAAGACACAGAGTAGAAGAGGGGAGCAGGGGCGAGGGAAGGAGGGAGGGGTTGGGGATGGCATCCACGGCAGAATAGCACGCGAAACACACTGGGTAATAGTTTTTCCCTGGGAGTAGATGTTTCTCTTCTCACACTCTCTCGCACTCTCTCGCACTCTCTCGCACTCTCTCTCACTCCCGATCAAAACATGCACCGCCCAAATGGTGCACACGTAACTTGTCATCGCGGTTCATTACTAAGGAACAGCCTATTGTACTGTAGTCAGTCTATCCACACACAGGGAAAACAATACCCAGCCGACACCGACCTCGACATGTAGTTTTCCCGCTGAATGAATAATGACTGCTCCTCGCCCAGAATGAGCACAGAAGCGTCATTTTGCACCTGGCTGGATCATCCTTCTCCCACAAAAACATTTGTTTTATTTGTTTTGTTTGTTTTGTAGTTTGGTTTTGGAGGCAGGCAGGCTGAGCCAGTCATGTGACGACATTCGGCCAACGATCCAACGATCCATTTGGCCATCTCCGCCACCGTTGCTTGCATCACACGCCTTTCTTATCCTCCTTTCTGTTCGTTACTGCACTCCACCCATCAGCCCATACACTATCGCGAGCCCTATTCCTCAGTCGCCATGTGCGGGAGAACAGCACAAGGGCTGGTAAGCTTCCCTGCTGCTCTCACAGAGTCGTCCATGTATACATGTAGGTATCCTCACAGTAGTTTAATACTGTACCCAAAAGCAAACTAACCTTGTCTCTCTTTTTCGGCTTTTGTGTTTGTGTTTGTTCAAGGCGCCAGCTCAAATCCGGGAACAGCTCGAAAAGACTCTTCCGAGCAAGCCAGCAGAGTCGTGGATAGGAGAGGACAAATACCGCACATCGTATGTGCTAACTAAACCTTAGGCGTTACCCCCAAAAAAATCATAAAGGTTACTTGGTGGCGGACTGGCGTTTCTAACCAGCTGTATGCCTACGATCCTATAATAGGTACAACGTTGCACCTACCCGATACCAACCTATCGTTCGTGCCGACCCGAAAACGAACTCCTATGTTGTTCATTTGATGGTATTGTAACCATGATTTGTGTTTTTGTCGTTTGTACAGCCGTGCCTTGTTGAGTATTAACAAGCTTTGCTTTCATTCGACCGATTCAACCAGAGATGGGGATTAATTCCGAGACATTCAAAGTCCATGCCGGATTACAGCTCGGTGTTGAAGTCAATCAACGCTCGAGACGACTCCCTGTTTATGGGGCCCACAGGAAAAGCAATGTTTAGCCACTCAAAGAACCATAAGCGATGCATTCTGCTTGCGGAAGGGCAAGTGAGCACCCTCCAAGATGTTATCTCACTCTGACTGTGAACCCTCTGCAGTCATGAAACCCCTAGTCTCACCATGTTGCTATCGATCATATTCACAAACTAGGTTTTACGAGTGGCGTCGACGTGGGAAGGAAAGAGTCCCGTTTTATACAAAGCGCAGGGACGGCAACCTGATGCTCATGGCAGCAATCTATGACGTGGCGCAGATCCAAGGGTCAGAGGAACCGCTCTATACATATGCAACCATAACCACCGACGCTTCGCCACAGCTCGATTGGCTTCATGACCGTATGCCCGTCCTTATCCCTAACCACGATCACGACAAGATCCGCATGTGGCTAGATCCCAATTTGAAGTGGAACGCGACTTTGGAGGCCATGCTGAAGCCCTGCGATGAATTTACAGAAATCAAAGAAGAGTCCACAGATGGAGGAGATGCTGTGGTCAAGAGTGTGTATGCTCTGGAGACATACCAGGTGGATGAGAGGGTCAACAAAGTCCAAAATGATTCTCCAGATTTTGCAAAACCATGGAACTCGACTGCAAACAAGAAGACATTGAACAGGTTCTTTATGTCGAAGGCACCCTCTGGCGACGCATCGCCTGCAACCATTACCTCCAAAAAGGAGATAAGTGATGAAGATGGTGGCGGTGGACAGAGCCATAGGAGTGAAGAGGATGATTATGAACTTCAGAGTGATGCGAGGCACGAGGCAGAAGTCGACTTCAAGCCAGAGGCATCAGACGATGAACGGATGCAGGAGCAGGTGTCTGTATCGGCAGATGACTCCCAGCGGGATGCTGGATTTGCTGAACAGGGAGTGGGAAATATTTCAGCGACCTCTGATCAAGAGAAGGAGGAAGATGAGGATCTAAAACTCGCCTTGGAGTTATCACGGCAGGACCAGGGTAGAAATGATCGCACTACAACATCTGCACACAACGACGCCCAAGAGCCTGACGTTAGCCCAAAGGCAGCATTGGATAACGTCAGGACACGGGTCACTTCTCCAGGATCGGTGGATCTTTTGGAAAAGAGGCGGAAAGAGCTGCAGGATGAGGCCGAGGAAATGAAGAAAGTACTGGAGCTGTCATTATTGGAAGCAATTGCGGATGGTCATGACGATGTTAGCAGTACGTATGATCATGCCGCTTCTACGCGTGAAAGCGTAGGGACAGGTGAGCTGGCTAGAAAAGAGCAGGAGGAACTGGAAAGGGCCATCGCGGCATCGTTGGACGAGGCCGAGGGTTCGTCGGAACCACTTTTTTCGCAACAATCCTCGACATCTTCCACCACTTCAGCGCCAAAAGCCTTGAAATCTCCGCGATCACAAAAAGCCTCAACCTCCGCCCCGACAACGCCAAAGAAACGCAAACCAAGCATTACCACGAATACTCAACCTGCGAGCACTTCCAAGAAGGGCAAGCCGAGCCAGGATAGCAAGATCACGAGTTTTTTCCAACATACCAATCCTCCATGATAACATTCATTCTCTTTGAAAGCCATCGCTTGAAATAGAGCGCCACTTTTGTATATAGCACGAATAAAAACCAGAGTCTCGAGCTGGTGAGCTGAACATTGATTTTTGGATCTGGTGTACACTGGCGAGCTGACGCTGAAATCTGCTCCTTTCCAGCTCTAAAAAACAGCCATGCCAGCCCAAAATACCGCCCAAAACCAGCTCGTTTTGTTTTGACAGTAGACATTGCTTCCCCCCTCCCTCTAAAAAAATCAATGTTCAGCTCACACCAGCTCGAGACTCTGAATAACATGCTGGCTTGCATGGATAAAAAAAGAAAAAAAGCATAAAGGAGAAAGTGTTTCTATTTATTTTATTTTCACTCATTCACGAGTGTAGGTAGCATGGTGTTGTTGGTTTTTTTTTGAAAAAAAAAAAAAAAAACGTCCGATTTTCTACGAGTGGATATTTTCTAGAGAAATGTGTATGTTTTGGTTCATGATCGAAGAGGGCGGATATCGGGTCGGAGCACAGGCAGACAAAACTTAGAAGAGGGTGACATATCCAAACTTGTCGTTGTAGCCCTTCGTGTCCCACTTGCCCTTGGCCAACAAAGCATCGACCTTCTCAGCAATCTCGGGGCGGGACTTGAGGACATCGTCAACCTAAAAAAGATGGGCGATAGTAGGAAAGAAAACAGAAATCCGTGTTAGCCATCTTCGTCTTTGTAAAAAAAAAAACCTCAATGTCGTCCAGTCTTGCTTCAATATTTATAAGGAGCCGGCGGAAGGCATCATTGAGCGCGTTGTATTCATAGGCTCCTCATATGCGGTAACATTTCCACGTCCATGTCATAGTTCCAGTTCAATAACATCGGTGTGCAACGTCTAGCGCCGGCGCGGTACAATCCAATGTGTCCATCTGTCTGTGTTTCCAATTGTGCGCTGATGGAGTGTCTCCTCGTGTTCCTGAGTCGCTGTAACTTGGTCTCCGTTTTTCCCTCCCTCTGCAAAAACACCCTGTCTTTGAAAATAATAGGGATACGTACAGTGAGATCCTCAATAGGGCGAGAAGTCTCAATGTTCTTCAAGGTAGCCTGGAGATCAGCGAGCTCGGACTCCACCTTGGTGGCAGTGAACTTTGCGCGCTCAAGCTAAGAAATTGGGAAATCGAAGATAAAAAAAAGGATAAGTATATGCATAGTACGAGAATAAGGGGGGATGGTTGCATAAAAACCGTTGGTAAAAAAAAAAAAATTGATCGTCGCGCCCCTGGATGTTGCTGTGTTCCTGAAAGTGACAGAGATGGTGGCGGATGGACGATGGGTGTATGGTTCGGGAGAGAAGTGTTTTTTTTTTCAAGACACACTTTGAGTGTTCCTGGATCCATTGAGTTGGCGACCGATGTTGATGAAGGGAAGGAGCGTGGAGGATTCCTGCATGCTTTTAGTGTAATGGATGGCGAGTTTTGACATCATAAAGAGATCATGAACATTACAGCCTTGGCCTCGACAGCGTCGATGGACTTGATCTGAGCCTGGACATCATAAGAGGTAGCCTTGAAGGCCTTGTAGGACTTCTCGAGCTCATCAACAACGGCCTGGTTCTTGAGGACCTTGCGGTAATGGGCAAAGTCAACAGCGGTCTTCTGCTCCTTGAGATCCGTGAGGACACGACGAGCCTCCTCGTTGCGCTTACGGAACGCGCTGAGGGCAGCAACGGTCTCGGTCTGGAGACCAAGGGAGGTGGACAGCTTGGTCCAGTCGATGTGGGCAGCAGCAGCCTTGACAGCAGACATGATGATGATGAGATGCGGGGGGGAGAGTGGAGGGGAGGATAGATCGCGAGAAACAACAAAAGCAGAATGAAATGAAAGACTCGAAATTAATTCAGCATCTGTTCCATCATCAGTCCTCTGCAGATTCGTTGACCCGATCAAAACAAACGGAGCGAAAGAGTCGATTTACATCGCATGCACTGCGCACGTGATTCATTGGGAAAGCGCAAAACGTCTAATTACAGGATATTACTCGTCTATGAACTCGCCGGTTTGGCCACGGGCGGAACCGCAACGGGGATCTCTGTCGTCAGCCATTGCTCAAGAAGAGGTTTCACCGGTGGCCCTCCTCCATCCAGGCGCTCGCGGAACCGGAACACAATCGACGTCTCGTTCTTGTCCGGGTTTAACAGTTCCATATCGAATCTGGAAAGAGAACAAATAGAAAAAGAAAAACGCGTTAGGACTACATAGCCCCTAACCCGACTCGTAAATTGCCCTGCGTGCCTGACAGACTAACCTTGTGAGGTGTTGCCGCAATGTGGCCTTCATAACAATCATACTCTCCCCATCGCCTACATCCACAACCTGGAACTCTGTGCCATCGATCCCCTCCTTCCAAACATCGATATCGGTGCGCTCGCCAGCCTGAATCAGCTTGATCTGAAAATGATTCTCAAACAGCACCACAGCACAGTTCGGATACATATAATATGCATTATTTGGCCCAAATGCGATTGAAATGGTCGGGAAGTGCAATGGAAATGTTGCCGTGTTGTTTGTGTACAGATTCTTGGTCGCGTACAACGCGAGTCCATCGTCTGCTAGGTTCATGGTCGCCACTGCTGCAGGATGGCTGACCTGGTATCTGGGAGCACTTGCAAGGGACTTGAGAAGCGACAACTTTGCTGCAGCTGAAGTCGGGGGTGAAGGTTTTGTCGTTGGAGGTGTGGTTGCACCGCTGCTGGCAGATGTCTTTTGCTTTGACGCTTTGGATGCTGCGGCGGTAGTCTTGGCACCAGCAGCCTTCGTCGCGCCTGTCTTTGAAGTCGCAATCTTTGGGGTGGAACCCCCTGATGATGCTGAGGATGCTGTTAGTTTAGTACTTGTTGCGGAGGATGCGGAAACAGGGGAGGAAGATGTGGGACTAGCGTTGGCTGACAATCGATCCGATCCGTCCTTGAGAAGAGCATCCTGCGGAGAGGGTGATACACCCGCCTTTACTGTCTGCTGGAGTGTACTGGCAGCTGCATTATTCGACTCATCGGTCTTTTCCTTGTCTTTGTCCTTCACCTTCTCCTTTTCCTTTCTTGAGCTGTTAGCTGTCCTGCCTGATTGCTTCATGGTCTCTCCAATCTGGTGAATAGGAACCATCTTTGGTCCAGAAATCGCCGAAGTCGATGCTAGTAGAAGCAAGAGTGTCAAACGTTGGTTTAGTGAAAGTTGCAAAAGTACATAGATTGAAGAGGTAGGGGAACCCCTAAAAAACGAGGTGTACCCTCTTCCTCACCTTTACCAGCACCACGCTTCTTTCCCGAGGCAAGTTTATCTCCGTCACCCCCTTTTAGCCCGCCAGCATCTCCCTCAGCCAATGCTATGTTGTCCTGTCTCACATGACCTGTAAACGATCTCAGGCCATATCTGGAGCGTCCACCTTCTTGGTCTTCTGTCCTGTACAGCTCTTGATTCATACGAACAGCGGCCTCCGCAGTAGTAGTCAGTGCATCTGGAACAGATACAGACAGGGTATACGGCACTGAAGGGTTACCAGTGAGCGATGGCGTTGTTGCTTTACTGTTATTGTTGACATAGATCCTTCCATGCCTCCATTTGACTCCACATGCGTTGCACAGTGTGTGTGACCCATCAGGGCCACGTCTCCACATGGGAGTCGAGGCGCAGCCGCAATAGACACATTGCTTCTGATATGCCAAGGCGGATGAAGAATTTCCCAGAGTGGTGCTCTTCCTTGATATCCCGCCCACCTTCGAACTCACAGACATATTTTCGTCTTGCCCAGCTTTCGATCGCTTGGCTTTGATACCTGGTTGACTCTCAGTCTAAAAGAGCAGAAATAAGACGAAAGCAATAATCAGCATACTAAGCGATTGTATCTAACGCGTACCATTACCTAATGCCAGTTGAAATGGCGAAAATCCTACCTGGTTATCAAGAGTCCGTTTTGAAGGCTCCAGACTAGCTATTGGGACCACTTTGTGATCCGGGAGTTTCCTGAGTCCCAAAACTAGAAGCTGCTCATCTGGGAAGGTGATGGGAAGGTTGTATTGAACGTAGGCTCGCGGTGGTATGTGTTTCATCTTGTCCATCATGAACCGATACGTTGCTGCAGAGTCGTTAATAGACTGTTGCATCCCTGTCCAGAGTTCAGCAGTTGCCTCCAGAATCACGATCGTTGTTGCTTGACCTGGACCGGGCACCAATCCCAGCGTCGGGTTTGTGACTGTTCCTGCGAACCCAGGGCGAGGCTCCTCCAACGTGGGCAAATAAAACGATGCAGATATCCTTGCTGGTTCGTCGCTTTCGGTTGGCAAGAGCTCCAATGAGGACTCGTGTGGGAATAGCCAGCGCACTCCCGGGTTCTCTTTGAATTCGAATGCAACCTGATGCTTGGGTCGCTGTTGCCGTGGAGGCAGCCGGACTTTGGTTCCTGAAGAAGTTGGTGTGATGGACTTTTCTGCTGGTTCCGATTTTGGTGGCGCTGTGGTGTTTGTGTCATCCTCCTTTGGTGCTGCGGCCGTTAATGCCGATGCTTGCTTTGATTCATTGGGCTCTGAGGGACAGTCGCCTTTGGAATCGACGCATGATGTCTCAGCTGCCTTCGCAGTGGTGGCGGGGATATCTATGTCCATGAATGAGGGGGCCAATGTCTCTGGCACTGTTCCTGCTGCAGCCGCTTCTGCCGCCATGTTGGCTGTCCTCGCCATAATCAGCTCGATGACTCTTTCTGGGGCTGGGGACCCTCCCAAGACAACAGGAGATGTTGGAGAGGGCGAGTGAGGCGATTCCTCTGTCGGTGTCGTGGCAGCAGTGTTGGAGGCTGTGCTTGAGGTGGAGAGAGGCGGTGGCGGCGTTGGGTTGAAGACTGTGTAAAACTTTGTGTCGAGGAATATGTGGGGACCAATGCAGACGGTGCAGAGTCCAACGGGTGTCAGATCCGAGGCGTACTTCTTTCCGCCCGGCCCTCGGGCTGGTGGCTCGGGGATGAACCGTGAGAAGGCTGTGTGGGTCCATGCATGACGTGACTGGACGAGGGTCGCCTGCAGAAGCGCGCTAAGCGCGGCAGTTTGAACATGGCACGGTGAAGAGGGAGAGTAGAGTGAAGGAGTAGGCAAAACGGTCAGGTCAAGAGATACAAAGAGTCTTGGTGGTTTGATCCAGCATGGTGGATCGGTGTTGCAGCGGGTGGTTCAAGTGGACGGATGCATACCTGTCCGCGATGCTCATGGTCGGAACCCGATCCTGCGCGTCGGGCTGTTGCAGTGTTGTTGGATAGACGAGCTTGGCCTTCCTAGCAGCCTCCGCAGCGAGTCGCTTTCTCTGCGACATTCCAGGCGTGGTTCTCTGCAGTGTGGGGTGGTTGGTGGTCATGACCCTCAGATCAGTTCGATCCAAGGCAGAGAGCGATCAGCTAGCCTCCCTGACGTGCGGTGATGAATGCGCGCGTGGGCTAAAAAGATGGAGCAGGCCAACGATCAGATGTTCATGCCAATACGCTCGAGTCGCCGCGGGTCTCCTGGCCCCTTCTCGCCTTTCTGTTCTTGTGCGTGTGTGTGTGTGTGTGTCCTACCCTTGCAAGGAAGTATGCGTTTGCAGTGTGATCGCGCCCTGGCGAACTGAGTAGATCTGCTCCTGTGGTCCTGCGGTTCCAGCAAGGGCGGTATACGTCTTTCAACAGCTAGGATGGCTGATGCGCTGCTCTGGGTAGACTGCTGCTGCAATGCGACTATGCGGGCGTAAATGCGAGGAAGGTGCTGTTGGATGAGGTGAATGAAGAGGCGAGTGCGTTTGTGCGAATGTAAGCGATGGAGGGATAGAAACAACGGTGCAAACCTGTGCACCCAGAACGCAGCAGCGTGTCTTTAAATTTTAGCAAACGACTGCACTCTTCCCCTTGCGAGCCTAGGCTCTTTATTTTCTACTTTGTTCACTCGACAACCTCAGGAACTTCGCTCTGATCGACATACCCAAGCTTGTCATTGCAAAGCACCTTTGCTAAATCTATCTCCTGCGCCCTCTTGCTTTCCGCTGTTTCTGGTATATCCCCCCACGCCTGCACGCGTCGGCTGTTCTCTACCGTCCTCAGGAACGAACCCATCACCTCCTTTGAAATCGCAAAATCCATGCAAGTGTTGTGAACTGCATATTCCACCGTCAGGAATCCAATCTGGTATTCTTGGTTGTATTCGAGCGACCCCTCCCGTGGAAAGTCAAGCTGCACTGTGTGGCACTGTCCATTCCCTTGTCCGTTTTGTCCGCGACCATGTCCGTGCTCCTGCTCATGCTCGTGATGCAGCTGATAATGCGCAGAACCTCCGCTGCCACTTGAGCTTTGTTGTGGCGTGGTGGCGAACGCACTGCTGCGCCCACTGGCCGCCTCACTCTCGATACCAGAATCACTGCTGACCGGCGATAGCTGTGAATCCTTAGCAAGCATGGACTCTGCACCTTTGACTGTCCTTTGAAGGACCTGACTATCCTTTGATCCGACGTCCCGACTGGTAGAGTAGCTGGTTTGGAACGGTACATCCATCCCCGCCCTCGCCAATTCGTCTTCAGCGGATGCCGCCTCTCCTGCTTCTGTTACCGCAAGTTCCTTTGTACACGACTGCAATCGACGAGCCGTCAAAGCAGTGTGAAAAAGCGTATGAGAGTTTGAGATCAGGACGTCGGCATCCTCCTGTCCGTGAATCAGCAGAAGCGGCGATTTTATGGTCTCAACAGCTCGCACCGTCTCAAATCGATCCATAAGTCGCATCTTGAAATGGTTCAAGAGAAAAGGGAAGCGCGCAAAAGGTCGGACAATAGGGATCTTTCGGTATGCTGTCATCATGTCTGGCATAGAGGTGAAGGCCGCATCCAGGACCATCGCCATTGGAGTAATGTGCTGCTCTTCCAATTGCAGGCACAGGTTGGTCGCGATTCCAGAGCCGAGAGAGTGTCCATAGATGATGACCTTTTCGCTCGCAACTCTTTCTGTAACCCATTGCCACGCCGCAAACGAGTCCGTCTTGAAGCCTATCTCGGAAGGGAAACCCTCCGAATCTCCGTAGCCTCGACAATCGATGGTGATGATATGGGCCGATGGCATGGCTTCTTGAATACCCTTGTACGTTCCGATCCTGTTGGACTTGCCTCGGTCACCTATGACAAAACGCGATAGGAATTGGTTAGTTTTACATGTGAATACAGCAACGTGCACAACAGAGTGAGTCGACGAAAGAAATGCAGTATCAATCGGCTACTCCAGAAACGCAGAGTGGATCATTTACCAACTTGACCGTGAAAGTAAAGAACAACCCTCTCTGCCGCCTTCAATGCTTCCTCAAAGATTGCCTCCGTCCTTTCATTGACAACCCTCTCCTCTCCGCCATTAGAACCGCTGTTTCTTCGAGGGCGAGGCGCGAGTGGCTCGTTGGCGTGGATCTTTTTTAGCGTGGCCTTGGGAGTGCTTGTAGGCAAAATATGCCATGCTCCGAGATGAAGACCATCAGAAGTAGATATCCGGATATTTCTCGTGCTGAATGCTATTTGGATTAGTAAGTAACAGCGCATTAGGACCAAAAGAACATAAACCTGTTCAATTAAAGCGCACAGTAGAGGTCCTGAACCGCATGGTCACCTACGTCTGAGCGTGTAGGCTTCTGGGGTAAGCAGGCGTGCAGGGTTCTGGAGACGCAACCAGTGTGCAAAGACCAGATATGCCTGAGTCCATGGCACAAAGAGCAGGATGGCAAGCGATGTCTACACCAGGGCAAATGCTTGTGAGTGTGGGCAGGGGGAAAGAAGCAGATGTATGAGTGTGGATAAGGCACATGACGACGAAAGACAACACGGCGCATACCAGATATGCTATGAGTAGAAAGAGGACGCCAAGGATGCACAAGACCAATGCCGTGGCCAGTAAGTTGGCAATCATTTAGATTAGGTAGGAGGGAGGGGGGGGAGGACCGCTGGCGACAGTTGGAGACGAGATCGCGGATGCGGAAAGAGAAATAAGGGGTGGGGTGGAAGTGGAATGAGCGAGTAATTATAAGAAAGGATGGATCAGCCAAGCAATCGAATGCAGGTTCATCCCTTCTTGGAGTCGGCCGAGCCCAGGGCCGTTTGCCTCAGCAACACGCGACTAGTACACCACTGCTAAACGCGAGGCTCGTGCAGAGCTCTCATGACCCCATCGGCCCAAAGCAAAGCCGGCCCAGCATTCGTGATCCTGCAGCCTTGGCAGCTCAAGCCATGGCGTGTACTTTCCAACAGCTCACATTCATTAAAGTGTCGATTTACATTAATTCTGTGTATTCGCCATGTGTTTGTCTATCTGCTCCGATCCGTCAGAGGCGGGCCCGTCCAGCCACGATATCCTCGTTCTCGGCCTGGCCAAACTTCAGGTAGCGACCCTGGGGAGTCCACCAGTACATCTGGTCCTTGACCTTTCCCAGATCGAACCCCTCCTTTCTTAGCTCCACCTTCTTGTTCTTGAATGTCCCCGTTATCTCCAGCTCTTGTTCACAGATGCGGAGGAACCGCGGCACCGCATACGACGGCAAGCTCTTGCCCACATGCTCCCCGAGCCGCTGCACAAAGCTCGCAAGTGCGGTCTCGTCCACAAGACCAGATTCTTGGCCCTCACCAGGCTGAACGATCGACTCCTTCAGCACCAACGCTGCCATACCTGCGCGTCCATCCTGTCCGGGGACTGTGACTCCATAGACAGTGCACGACGCCACACCATCGACTTTTCCCACCATGTCCGCGATTTCCGCCGTTGAGACGTTTTCGCCCTTCCAGCGATAAGTGTCACCAGCGCGATCGGCAAAATACCAGAACTGGTCCTTGTCCCTGTAAAGGAGATCGCCCGTTCGCATGAAGATGTCGCCCTTTGTAAACGCACCTTGGACAAGCTTCGCCTGCGACATCTTGGGTTGGTTGAAGTAGCCGGAATAACGCGAACTCGGCGTTTTGTTATCGGCAACAGTGAGTAGCTCACCAGTTTCATTAGGTCCGCACTCAATGCAAAAGCCGGTTTTTTTGTCACGGATGAGCTCTTCGGTATCAAGGTCAACCTTGACAATCTTGAATCCAGGCGTCAGTGCCCTAGTGGAGATAGCATTGGAAGATACCAGTGAATGGTGCGAAGTACAGAACCTGGCAATTGTACTGCCCTCATTTTTCAGTCATACACCACATACGTCAAAATGGGTCCTCGGAATCCCACAGCTCCTTGAGCACGCTTGTTGGTAGCAATATTGAGTAAAGCTCCGGTTCCTAATGAACGGCCAGTTCGTGTTCATAGATATGCCTTGTTAATCGTCTCATAAAGCGCCAATTTAGTGAGATCATGCAGGACCTCTGTGACTCTACCTTCGCTCATGGTATAGTACTCAAAGATGGTAGGGATATTGAACCGCTCCTGGAACTTTGCCCAGACATCGGGACGCATGCCGTTGCCGAACGCCATCTTGACCTTGTGCATCTTGTCCAAAGGGGTTTCTGGAGCGTTCAATAAATATCGACACAGTTCACCAATATACTGCAGGTAACAAAAAATGTTTCTTTGTTAAGCCCAGGGTTTTTTTTTTTTTTTTTTTTTTTTTTTTTTTTTTAGCGTTTCTTTCAACGACGTACATGACGGACGGGTGGCACATTTTTACCTGAAAGTGTGTTACATCGTACGCAATACATTCCTTCCAAAAGTTGCTGGTTGAGAACTTTCGCGCCAAAACAACCGGGGATCCTGATATCCAGCTTTGACCCAAGCCAATGATTGCTGGTAAAGATAAATGCAAGGTTTAGTAATAAAAATGAGGCTGCCATTGCACGTTTTGCGTCAAAAGCAAATGATATTCAACCTACATCCAGCCGAATGATACAGAGGAAGGGTGACATAGACTACGCTCTCTGGCGTGATATCCGCCCACGCAGCCCATGATACAGTGGCGACTAAGTTGACAAAAAAAAAGAGAGGGTTAGATTTGAGCGTTGGACGCGCTGTGGAGTACATTACCTGCTATGCCGGACATAAACTAGACGTAGTAATACATACTGCAAATACGCCCATGATCCATGATGGCAGCCTTGGGGAATCCCGTGGTGCCACTGGTGTAGATCAGAGCTGCAGGGTCCTTCATTTCGATATGCTTGCGGATACTCTTTGGGAAGCCATCGGTGCTCTGATGCTCCCACTCAACATGACCACAGAAGGAGGGGATCTCGATCGCCTGACGAGCATCTTCCGACAGTTGACTGTATAACAGGCCAAGGACCTGTTGCTTGGGTGTGATGGTGTACAAGTCGTAGCCAAGTCCTTTTATTTCCTCAAGACTGCCTTGAACGGCAGGGGCCAACTCGTAATCAAAGATGAGTAACTTGGCTGAGGCAACCTTGAGCGAGTGGACAAGGACGGCCCCTGTGATTTGGTTGTTGATGAACGCCGGCACAGTGGCTATCTTGAGCAAAGCCAGCCAGGCGATTACGAACAAGTGGGAGTTGTGCATCATCATCGCGATGCGGTCGCCGCTCTTGACGCCTTTGGAAACAAACCAGTGGGCCTAGGGGTATATAGATCAAAAAGCATTACCAATAATGTGAGAATGCGCCCAATTTTCAAAAACAAGAATCGAGCCGCTCCTTTCGAGCACGGCTTTTCTGTTGCTCCAAGTTACCATTCGGTTCGAAGCTAAGGCAGTGATCGGCGGACGTTTTCATGGTTGCGATGAATAGCGTGAGAAGAATGTTCAACATAGTTTGAGTAAGGGATATTGATCCGAGCCGGGCGAAATGCTACAACAAAACAAATAAAAAGCGGGTAGACCATGCAATCCTCAACATACCCAACTCCAGATCACGCCAAGTGTACGAAGCGCCTTCAAAGATGAGGGAGACGCTGAAGGGCCGGGCCTGGCATTGTTCCTCGAACCTATTGTAGACGCTGCAGTCCTGGTTCCTGACAGACTCCTCGAATCTGTGATCAACAGCAATAACAGAGGAGAATAAAAATAACGTCAGAGTTCCTTTCTCCACATCTCCACATCTCCACATCTCCACAAATCTTGCATTTCAAATAGCATTTTTGAGCCAGCACTATTTTCCATACTTTCTGCGAGACTTTGCGCCGCCTCGCACAATGCGCAGGTCCTTTGTGAGCTGGTATTTGTCGTTGAGATAATATCCCACCGCGGCAGCAGCTGCAAGACCAGCAGCGGCAGTAGGGGCTACGGGGGGTCGATATTAGAGACGAGACAAGAGGGCAGACAGTCAGTTTAAAGATAGCCAAAGGAAAAAAAAGGCGACAGCCCGGTATTTGTTGAGAAAATAGCGCACCCGTGACAAGTCGACTTACCCATGTTGAATTTGAACTTGGGAGAGATGGAATGGAATGAGGCGAGTTTGCAACGGAGTGAATGCTGCTCTGGCGGAATATGTGTAGAACGGGAAGAGAAAGCAGAAGAAGGTAACGAGACACAGGAAACCCACAACAGCCGTGGTTATATATATACCCACCGCCACCACCACCACCACCACCACGTCTGCGCATTGTCCTCGATCCATACCGCCTTGGTTTCCCAGCGTATTAGAAAAGGTCATTTTACCCAGGTGCATTTGTCGTCGGCTCGCAGAATGAGCAGGAGAACCACAAACAAATACACAACTTCCTCTCTCGCCTCGCAACACCACAATGCACAGGAGCCCACTCACTCGGCGACTAGGCGCATATTGTCGTCGTACAGTGTACACTGTACAATGCAAATTGTTTGCTTCTTCTGTTTTTCCGATGATTGCAACACGAATGGCCCATTGCCATAATCTGGTGTTTCTAGGTTCAGGGCGCGCGTCAAAACGCGTAACAGCAGGACACGGATGACGTCCTTGATGCCCTGTCGGGTCGGCAAGGTTCAGATTATTGGGCCGTCCTTTCTCTTTTTGCCGTATTTTTTTTTTTTTTGTCTGTCGTTGGTTGCTGCATGTCGGTCTGATCGATGTGTTTGCGTACCTTCATAAGCACAGAAAGCGGGCGGGGGAAGCGATGACGGGAATGAAACAGTGCATCGTATAGTTATCACGCGCTAGGCGTCCTAGAATGATGGGTCTGGTACTCCGATAAGATTGCCCCAAGTAAATTGGTTGGTAGAACTAAAGAGGCCTCTCTCTACATTAAGACGAAACCACGCGAAACGTCCAAGAGCTGTATTGACCGTTGATTGAACGAGAATCAAGACGTCCTGTTGAATATTTCAACATTACAAAACGACATGGACTAAAAGATTTGTTCTTATCCCAACCATACTTCTTTTTATTTGAAGGTCGAAACTACATGTCTATACTACAGCAACGAGTCGCAACATACCTAGCACAACAGAATAAAACGTTTCAAACGGTGAGTTCAGACGATCTTTTTCCCACATGTTATGTTGTTGGTGGACCGAGAAAAAAAATAATAAAAAGAATTGTTTTCTCTTCAAAAGCAGCATCTCTTTGCATTTAAAAAATGCAAAGAGTCAGAAAGTAGTGGCCTGTCACAGCCGTTATAATCAATGCACTATTGTGCTAAGTTGACCGTCGTGATTAAATAAATCATCATTGAGCCGAAGAGAAAACAAAAGGGAGAGGAAAAAGAGGGGATAGGGAAGACGGTATTTACCTTTTTCAAAAATTCTTCGGGGTCTAATTCTTCGGGGTCCACCCCGTAGGAGCCGGACCGACACACGTCCAACAGGCCGACGCTTTTTTTCCTACCAGCAGCAGAAAATAATCAACAACCAACAGGGTTCATTAGTTTCTCTGCGCAATTTTAACAATCTCGATTTCTTTGACCAATGTCGAAGCAACACACCACATAGTGAGAGGGGAGAATGACAGCACGTTTTCGTATGTGTATATGGTGCATCAGTCGGTCAAAAGTGTCATCGTAAATCAGACATATGCTTGTCTTTAATTGAAAAATCATCTCATGCAGTGTAGGAAACACTACGCTCATGTCATTCTCCTCAACATTGCTGGAAAACTGTTGGAACTGCCAAAGGCGCCATGGGATAGATCATTACCTTTTACGCAGGAGAAGCTAGCAGTGCGGCAGCAAGGGCGGAACGCGTGCAAAGAAAATCGCAAAATAGGATTTCTAATATTATCAACAGAGACAAAAGCTGTTAATAAACCTGGACTAAACACAACCGTAGGGCAATGCCAACTTGAGAAAAGTATGTGTTTGTAAAGGAATCAGAAATGCATGAATGGTATATTTAAAAAGAGTCTCAACACGTAACGACTGGTCGCGAAAACCGCTCGCAGTCAAAACATTCAGACTCGTCATCTAAAAGGGGATCATCACTTTCGATACAAATACTACAGGATTTTGATAAAAAGGACAGTGGAGGTGCTGATATTTACCATTTAAACCCGTCCTGCCCTGCACGGGTATAGAGTGGAAGGAGATGAAAGAGATCTATGAGCGCTCTGGAATGACGAAACAAAAAAAGATTGGTTAAAATCTATCATTGATGAAGCAAGGAAGCCTCCCATAACCTCAGATCGGAACACCGAAGAGGACAAGATCGACTGTTTCTTTGCTTTGATCAGTCCACGGTTTTCTAGGCCGTATATATGCTTGACAACATGGTTTTTTCAGTGCCCAGTGCATGCCAATAATGGCTCATCAGGTTAAGCAAAAGAAAGCCGTTCATTGTTCTCTCCGGGTGCAAAGGGGAGGACCGCTGATATGCTTACCAATACAAATCCGGTCCAGCTCACGAGAGAATAGAGACAAAGCCATTGTCGTAGCGATGGGTATTATCGCAGTCTAACCATGTCCAACATGACAAGCCGAACGTTAGTTTTTTCAGATCTCGCAAAACAAATGGTGTGGAAAAAAGGAATCGTTTTTCTCTTTTGAAATGTCGAGTTTCAGTAGGGCGCAATAACTATCAACACTGTGATTCAGGCGGTAATTCCAGCTTTAATTGCTTATGTCTCATCCTAGTTGACATTCCAGAAGCTGGGAGGGTGGGAGCTCCATCGTCGAAAACGGTGAATGAGGAATGGGGGAGGCGTGATTGAAAAATTGATCCTTACCATTCAATAAAACTGTTGTCTTTGCTCATTCCGTTCATCGTTCGCCTCGAAGTGATAAGACACATCTATATCCGACAGTCCAATGAAGCAAAGAAGCTGTTAGATAAACCGAAACCAAACGCGAGTTCAATTGTTCCACGAAGGAGTGTCATGGGAGGTTGGTCAAAGAGCGCGCGTTTTTTTGATATGAGCTCAGATTTTGCATTATAAACACGTATGCTTTCAGAAACTCTAGTTTGAATTTTTTGAAAAGGTGATCATCCATGCCGGTGGGAAAAACGCGACACTCTTTGACCTCGTTGTAATGAGTCAATGGGTGAAGGATCCTTGCATACCTTGAACAAAACGGAAACGGTGTGTATGTGTGTGTGGAATAGAATGGGAAAGAAAAAGGTGAGTGGAAAATTTTTTCCGCTACTTTTATAAAAAAAAACACCGCAAGAAAATCAACAGACCCTTAATAGGTGACGGAAGAGTAAGCCGTAAACGGGTACAGTATACATGTACTCTGCGCCATCACCCAACTCAGGCCTCCGGTTTTTGATGTTCCTTGCATTCATATCACGCAGCGTGGTCGACGACAATATTTCGCCCGGGCATGTGCCGATCCGCTGAGCGGCGGTACGTCCAAGAGCATGCTGGAGGTAAGAAGCAGCATCAATGGCATGCCTCTGTGTTACGATTGTGCTTCAGTGCTGAAACTCCTTTGCGGAAGGGGGGTGCATAATTGCAGTGCTTCCCCCCAGAATACACATGGGACACTATGACTGTAATGGTTTGTACAAGTGTTGTTTTTTTCATTTTCATTCATTTGTTTCGTGCAGCTTGCCCACATTTGTGGATATCATATTCTGAAGCATGAGCGAGAGGAAACTGTACTCGACATAAATCTCTAAGGATAATAAAATGCATGGAAACGAAAAACCGCTATCGCTCATTCGTAGCCTCTCCAACGATCCGTAAATCTTCCTCCGCCAGCTCCACCTCTGAGATCAATGTGGAGACAAACGTTCTCTCTGCTTGAAGATGACCCATAAGCATGGGCGCGTCGTCAATTGAACACTGCAACAATGTTGGCGCGAACACCATCGCCAAGTTTGAAAGACCCATCTTTGTTGCCTCTCTTACCACAGGATCATTGAAGGTCTTTTTGATGAATATACAAAAAATCAACAGTGAATAAAATAGTCAGAAAACCAAGTGGCAGTTTGTGGCCCATCACCACAAGTCATTTCATACCGTTCCATGGACGCGAGTATTACCTTTAAAAACGATGCTAAATAAACGATCATCTCTTTATGCCATAATGGCAGAGAGGCGACCAAGCTGGTAACGGCTTCCTTATCTTGTGCTCCCTGGATGCATCGCTGGTACATGTCGTATGGGATAACGGGCTCAGGAAGATCGCGTATCCAGAGTCGCAAAAGTGAGCACGGGACATGGGGATCGGTGATGCCTGCGAGGTCGTAGTTGCCGAGTTCTATCCTCGCCCTCTACCAAAAGAAAGAAAGTGATGAAAGGAACAGAGAGGGCGGAAGAAAAGAACGTTATTTTCATATTAGATCCCCATGTGTTGGTGGCGGCTGTGCGGAGCACGGACCATGATTGCAAGAGAGAGGGTCAAATAGGCCAAAAAAAGGAGGCTTGAATACGAACCAGTTCTGCAACCGCGCCCAGATCACCCGAGATACGAAAGATGCCTTCTGTCTGAAGACCCCCGAGGTTTACTACGCTCTCCTTCAAGAACACCATTAACCGCGGAACACGCCAAGTTGCCCACTCGCCTCCGGCGGCCATCTGACGTCCCATCAGGCGCTCTAGTGTTGCCTCAAACACACTGGGTCTAAAAGCAGCCTCTTGAGCTCGAGCGATCTCTATTACAGTCAGTTGCTTGGCTCGAGAACCTCGCTTGCTGATTCTGCGCAAGAGGTCAAGACAATGTTGCGCCATCACTGGTATGGGATGGAGGGAGGTAGCTGCATGTTGGGTCAAGTATGAAGCCATATAGTCATGAAGGTTCTTGGAAGGTGCAAACGTGATTAGCAAGATCGTGAATAAGTGCCATCCTTTGATGCTGCCCTCTCTATAATCAAAGTGGAAAGCAAAAAGGGCTGGGTAAGATGAAGAGAACGAGTGGCTGCGGCAACATGGCCAGATCCTGGGTAATCAAATGCGCCAACCGACGAACCTGCTCGGGTTTTCTGTCAACTGTTTGCAGAGCTGTACAAAGATTTCATCACGAAGCTCGCCGTGGTCTAAACCCCTCTTGATCAACTCCAGAACCAACTTGATATCCTCATCAGATTGGATCGACAGATCGACACAAGTCTCTCCCAACTCAACTCCCGTTGGTCCCACGTATCCATTGCCCTTTCGCTCGCCCATCAGCTTTTGAATGATTTTAAAGCACCGAAGGGCGTCCTTTTGAACCCCACGCTTATTAAAGACCATCAAAGGTTGACTGAGAGGGCTCTTTTGATGAAGTAACATCTTTTCCATGGGTACTTTGCGTCGAAATAGGCCCTTCTTGTGTGTTGAAAAATACTTTTGAGCGAAACCTGCAATACGAAACTGTGAAATAGAAGACTGGAGCTCTGCTGGAAGAACAGGGCGTGTCCCTGGTGGAAAGGCGCTTCCCTCCACTTGCGGGTGATAAAGTTGAGCAAATTGATTTCCGTCTTTGGCTTGCAGCTTTGGGGAAGTTGGTGGTGGACTGGTCGACATTTTCCGAAGTGCTTCTTGTTGCTGTTCCATGATAATAGGGGACATTTTTCTCGCGGCTTCATCATTCACAATGGGTGCCCCGATGCCGAACTTTCTGGCGCGATCTGCAATCTGGAAACTCTTGCGTGCAGGCTGAAAGGATGCATCACCTGCGAATCCTACACTGTGGAATTTTGTAGATCCAGCAGATGCCGGGGGATGTGAGATTGAGAGAGAGGTAGGGGGGTTGGGGTTGATGTTGGAGTGAGGCCTTGATGGAACGGGGATCGACTGTGTGGATACTAGAGAGTTTCTGTTCAGGGTCATGGATGCCGCTCGTTGAAGAGTCGATACAATCGAGTTTGTCGAAAGGTTCTGAACCGGCTGTGGTTGCATCTGCTGGGAAACTGGTTGCTTGGCCTTTACTCTCCGATTTCCGAAATCCCTTACACCGCCGGATCCACTCGTAGGCGACAGTGGCGGTGACAACTCTGGCCCTGAAACCGGCCCTGGCTCGGTCGCCTTTTGAGAGAAGAAGAGAGAGCTAATGCTGCCTGTGCTCTTGGTCGGCTTTAGGATAGCCTGCTCTGAGATATCCTGCGGTAGACTGGGATTATCATGAATAGGCGGGGTCAGAGGTTCAATTTGGGCGTCAGTGGCATGAAACGCAGCTAAGGTGGGTGGTTCTGCCGCAGATGGGATTCGTAACCTCTCAACGCCCCCTCCCACTGTAGATGCTTGGTCCTGCAATCCAGCTCCAGCAGCTCCCGACAGATGGAAAGAGAGTCGCTGGCCAATGGTGGATTTCTATAAAAGATGACCCAACAAGAAAGAGTTAGGAGCTGATTAGTGGTAAATATGATAGGGAATGGAGGCGAGAACGAGATATTTCACTGTGGGTAGATCGGCGGTTTCTTAATACGGCTAGTGGTTGCAAGGTCTGTTGTACTGATCTGGCTGAACCTCCGTGTGCAATCTTTACAATATTCTCAAACGCGAAAAGGGTGCTTGCCTGTATTGCGGTCAGGGAGATGACATTGGTGCTATCCTGCGGTCGTTCCCATTCTGTTTGACCTGTTTTCGTATTGTAGTAGTATGGTAGGTTGTGGACATCGTCAAACAACTCCCACCACTCGCCTGCGGGGTTCTGGTGCTGACTAGTTGGGGCAGCGAGGAAGTCGCGTGGGGTTGTGCACCATGCAATAAGTAATATGTTTGTTGAACTAGTTAGCCATAGCACATAGACATAGAGCAGCAATCTATTAATCTGGTCAAGAAGTTGATCTTACATAGTCGCCCCTTCTGGAAGATACCAATCGCATTCGCCACTTGTCTTTGATGCGCGAAAAGAGCGGTTCGAAGCCATCGACAAATCATACAATTGAGATCACACATGACCGAAAACGGATATTGGTCAGTCGAAGAAAATACAGGGGTAAAAAAAGTGCATATTTTCGTCGAAACACTTGTTGCATGGACCGTCGATTCATCTCCGATTCACATTTCGCGATCAGGAGCACTCATTTACCAAGTTGGCGTAGAAGGTATTGCGCGATTCAGGGTCAGTGATCTCGACCCAGACAGGACTTGATAGAGTCAATGCCATGGCGATTTTTTTTTTTTTTAAAAAAGTCTACTTTGGATATGAAGTCGAGGGTGTTCTGTCCTGGCCGTCTGGGTGTCCAATTACCGCTGGTCTCCCTTTTATTTTCGTTTACGAGAGCGGGAGGGCGAGAGTGAGAGAGGAGGACAAAGATACAAGTGTGGGTGACAAAGGTGCGATGAATAGGCAAGGACGAACGTGAGGCGACTTGTCTATAAATTTGATGTGGAGACTGGGATCAGCTCAGGTTCTCCGAGATGTTTTTTGTATTACAGCCTGGGGGAATTGGAGGAGACTTGCAGGAGGCGTTCCTCAAGGAGAGCTGCGTACAATAGGTGCCAGCTTTTTTTTTCTAGTATGTGTGAGATGGAAGCAAGAGAGACGAATACGCTAAAGAGAGGGCGAAACGACGGACGAAAAGCAGTGGAGTTTGGGACAGCGAAGGACACGCCTGTTTTAAAAAGCGAATGTAAAGTAACAAAAAATAAGGAGGCTGGGCCAATCCAAGAACGTTATCAGGCGAACAAGGTCCTGAAGAGGCACGAAAATGAGTAACGATTAACAGACAGAACAAAAAGGAGTGGACATGTGTGCGAGTGCGGATTGTGATCAGATGGGTCAGACATGTATATTCTTGTCGCCCCTCTGCCTCCCGTACCTGACTCCACTTCACACTCAATGGTCTGCGCCCAATGGCATGGAAAGGGGGCGGCAGCACCTTGACGTCACTTGAACTTGTCTGCCACAGGCGAGAGAACCCCTTTTTCTCAATAAAGTCCCTACTCTCCGGCGTAGATGCAAGTATGCATTTACAAAGCTTGATGACACCATGTACGTCGTGTACCTCAAGGAATAGCATTTGAGGGATCAAGAATATGCATAGTCCTGGTCAGATATCATTGACATAGACTCTGAGAGCCTCGGTGGACCGTGTTTGTCCTACATGATCGGATACCACTCGCCTGGTTTACTGTGCCTTGCAACCAACAGAGAAAGGGGGCACTTCCTTTCCTGCAAACTTTGAAGAGCACGACTAGCAGAGCACTTCAACGTTTTTAACAACACCGTCGTCTTGTTCTGTATTCCAAGGCAACTCCACAGCTGCGACGGCGGATTCAATGGCACCTCAACAGCAGTCACATATAAACAAAATGTGCCGTTGTCCAAGGGACGAAAAAAGGTGATCTCTTTCAACTCCAGCTCACATGAACTCTGCCATGCATCGAATTTCAGGGCAGTGCAGGGCCTCATTGCAGACGGGTAACATTCCAAACAGCATAAAGGGCTCTTATAGCAGCACAGGAGCGCCCCCACAAAACTCTCATACAACCTTTCTTTTTGTCGTCTCGTTATTCGTTCTTTCTTCCGTCGGGATCATACACTAGGTGCAAAGCGTAACAGGCAACTCACAAGGGTCATCTCCACATCGGCAACAAACCTGCAGGATGCACCCAAACCGGAGACGGGCGACAATGATCCCAAGGAGTCTGGTAAGACAGCATCCAAAGATTCAGGCGACACTACGCCCAAGGAACTCGGAAAGGAAATATCGGAGGAAGTCGTAGTAGAGGCAACAATCAAAGAATCGATACAATCAACGAGCAACGAAGATCTTGTCAAAAAATTCAATCTGAAGCCAAATGTTGAGGTCGGTATCCGAGCAAGATTTTTGGAGAATCAAAGGAAGCAGGCTGAGAAGGAGGCGGCCAAAAGGGCTGCGGAGGCCGAGTTAAAATCCGGATCGGAAAAGATTAACCGATTGTTCGAAAAGTTGCAGTTGGGGGGTACGAGGGGCTCTGGATCAGGAGGCACAGCAGCGGCAGGACCATCAGTGGGCAAGGGCGTCTCGGAATCTTGGAAGTTTTTGTTTGACGAGGACGACCTGGGCGACAACAGAGCAAAGACCAGTGAAGACGGTGCAGATGGCGAGAATACGGAAATGTTGGACAGGATACCAGGAATTTCAGAACTGTTCCCGAGTGTAGCTGAATATAAACAGCCCACTTCAACATCATCCTCAACTCTTATGACGCCGCCCACGTCAGTTGCCGACCGTTGGAAGGAACCCAAGACGAGGGACTCGGAGAGAGACGCCTTTAAGGCTCTGTTTTCGTCCTTGTTTGAGCAAAAGAAGCCGGATGAGCAGGAAGCCACCCCTGGACAAAAGATGCAGTCGCTCTTTTCCAACTTTAGCCGCCCAAACCAAGGGGAATCTGCGGACGGCGACGAACAAGCCAACTCGATATCGCTGCCACTTTTTGGCACACATACGACAGACTCTGTCCCGTTCCTTGACACAACGCCGGAAACACCGGAGGATAACGATCCCATGCAAGTGCTTCGTCGACAGCTCGAAAATCTGTCTACGCGCGTTGAACCAATCTACTTGACAAGGAAACCCAACACACCGAGTTTTGAGGTCATGAGGAACACGGTCGGACCGCAGGACTGGATAACCCGGGATCCAACCATGCCGCAAGACAACAGTCTATTCAATGCGATCCGAGAAGAGAACAAGGTCGCTATTAGGATGAGGAAGGAACTAGAGGAGAAGTCCTACGATATCGTGAAAGTCAGGGACTTTGTGGACGAGTTAATCACACCATTTTTACAGCCTCCCGCATCGCCCTCCGTTGATGTCGTGAGGCCCTCAAGTGTCAGCTTAGACAGCTTGTTATCGCAGGCTATTATGGCTGCCTCTTCGACGCGTCTTGCGGCACCAAACTCCGCGAGCAACAGCGATGAATGGGAAAATAACTTTGCAAGTACTACCGATAATGCCAGCACTCGTAATCAGCCTAGACGGTCTCTACATCCTTTCATGGGTCACGCTATGGTGGAACACACACGGAGACAGGGTCTTCCGGTATTTATTAGGACGGTTCGTACAGAGTCATACAAGGCTCTTATCAAAAGTCGGTGGGATGCATGGCACGATGGACCGGGATGTCTTGAAATTCTAAAAGAGATGCAGCGTAGCGGTGCCTTGGTAGATACCGAGACCAAGAGTCTTGTCCAAGTTATGAGGAAGGAACTGAAGGCAGCTGCAGTAACCCCTTCGTTTACGAATGCAGACGGGACCACATCGGCAACACAGCTACAACAGTATGGTTGGGGTGACGAGGAGCAGGCAGCGCCAGTTGTCGAGATGCTGAATATCATTAAGACGGCATCCGAAGATGGCGACAACGATTACAATATGAAACGGTGGGCTAAGCGGGCTCGCTATCCTACCTCACCCCATAGTCATTAACACCCAGATGGCAGTTTGTAGCCTCTGATTTTCATATAATAATCAAACATTCCATGCGAACTTGTGTGGTTACATGATGGACAGTGTTGGAGTTGCATGTTAAAACGATTGTATCGGAGATATCATGATGCCGGTCGCGGGAGTGGGATCATCATGGAAGATACAAAAGCGTCTATCCTATGTAGTTCGGATCCAGGCAACCACTGTTGACTTGATCATCCAGACTTTTTGAAATTTTCGCTTGACCTTGTCCTCTAACTAAAGTTCATAGGAACCATCAACATCCGACGAACCCCTGGAAGAGTCCATTATCTCCTGCACTGGGACCAGGCTAGGGTGTTGTCTGTAATTTTTGACGCGATCCGTAGAAATGCCTAGGGCAACAGTCACAGCATTCGCGCTAAATAGAACAGAGCAGTAGACGCCCGAGATCCATATGATATCTAACCCGTAGATGCTTGATGCTACGAGGGAGCAAGAGTTGGATCCAGATCAATATGGAGTTAGGCAGTTGTACTGGATCCCTTGCGTGCATGTTCAATTACACTCGTTTTAAGCTGTTGCCATGATGCCGATTTGCTTATTTGAGCTGCAAATGGTTATTACGTGGCATAATTTACTGGAACCATGGCTCCCCAAGGCTGAGATATCGACACGGCTTTGCGCTGAATCAAACACGCACTATGCCAACAGAGGATTCATTTTACGAGCGAGATGCACACGAGGAAGAACCATGTTTGTAGGGTCTCAGCGTGGCAAAGTGCCGTACCCATCTATTTCTGAACAGGGCGAATTTTCTTGCTCACGAATTGTGAGAACAGCAGTGATATGCAAAGCCACTGCAGTGGGCAACCAACTTCCTTCCTTTGCATGCACATCATCCTTGTCTCCATTGCGCGTTCTCTCTTTCCATTCCTCCAACACTCTGACATCTCCCCAGACACACAGTTAAAATCACGTCAACATGGATGAAAACACTCTCTTCGCTGTCCGCAACCTCTATTACTCGGGTACTGCATCATCTCACAGCGATAGATGTGTTACTGCATTGTCGTCGACGCGTATTCCGCCCCGCCTTTCATCCTCCGTTACTTTGTTTGTTAACATCATGTTCTCTCTCGACATCAAACAGGCAACTACACCCAGGTCATCTCTGACACTACATCATCCAGGACTCGCGCCTCCGCCAACCAGGCAACCACCCATCAGCTCGACCTCTTCCTCTTCCGTTCCTTGATCGCCACTAAGAACTATGCCCGTGTCGCTCAGGAGATCACGGAGACCCATGCCCTGGGACTTCAAGCTTTGAAGGCCCAGGCTGTCTACTTGGACGCTGTTCAGTCTGCAGATGCGGCTGGCCGTGACGCTGCGTTGGCACATCTGCGGGACATGCTCTCGGTTCACTCGCCCGAGGATCCTCAGCCTGAAGTCACAGCGTTGGAGGTCAAGGTTGTGGTGGGACAGGCCCTGGCCTCGGAGGGTTTGGTCGAGGAGGCGCTGACTGTCTTGTTGCCTCATAACAACCATCTCGAGAGGTAAAGAAAAAAAATACAGGGGATGAAACTCACAATGTGCTGTTGCGGAAAAGCTGACACGTAACAACATCAATTGAAATTAGCGTGGCTGTTGTCGTTCAGATCAACCTGCAGATGAACCGTCTGGATTTGGCAAAGAAAGAGGTCGAGGCCTGCAAGACATGGGCCGAGGATGCCATGTTGGCGCAGTTGATGGAGGCTTGGGTTGGCCTTCGTGTTGGAGGCGGTGATCGCTACCAGAACGCCTACTATATCTATGAGGAGATCGCAACCTCGAGCACATCTCCTACGGTCAAGTCGCTGGTCGGAGAGGCTGTGTGCAATATTCAGATGGGCCAGTACCCAGAGGCAGAGGGTATCTTGCAGGAGGCTCTGGCCAAGGAGCCGACGAACACGGATGCGATCGTGAACCAGATTGTGCTCTCGAGCCTGTTGAGCAAACCAACAGAAGAGATCAATGCCCTTGTCCAGTACGCCCTTCCTTGCGCCTTACATTAAGTGAAGATACTCTATTGCTTGACAGTTTCCGTGCTAACCACTCCAACTTTTGGTCACTGTTGTATCATCATCTTAGGCAACTACAGAGCGTGGCACCCAACCACTCTTACTTGCAGGATCTGGATTTGAAGTCAAGTCTTTTTGACCGTGCTGCCCAGCGTTTTGCTGTCGCCTAAAATCTCGGGAAGGAAACATAGAGAACCAAGAATAAAGATACGAGTTGAAGCAATAACAATGGAGATACATTACGGGATCCACGCATGCTAATAAATGGCTGTTTATTAAAGACGACTGCTATGCAGAAACACTTTTTGAGCGAATCATGGGAGGCGAGTACTTGGTGCGCCTTAGGCGCTATCGCTGAGGTCGTTAGTATGGAACCAAGAAGTCCCAGACTGGGTTCTTGAGAATTTCATGGATCATCTCGTCGCGGAAGCCTATGGTCTGGAACTGGATCACATCCCCGATATTCGGCCTCCAAGAGCTTGAATCTCTCAGAGCGATATCGCTCGATTCTGATCTTGATTTCAATCCCAACAGTGACATCGACGTCCCTGACAATGACAGCTCTGATACTTGTAGATGTTTTGCTGTCGCCGTGTCGACAGTTGCCACCACTTGTTGCGCTTGTGGTTGTGAGAGTTGCCGCCACCAAGTCCAGTCAGGGATGCGGGCCCATTCACATGCAAGAGCCAGGATCATTGTCATCAGGCGTTCATGAGCACATGTATCCATGAAAAGAATGCCGGCCCCTATCGCGATGTATATTCGTGCCTTCATCGAAAGCGAGTGCTCACCTCCGATCATAAGCCGGCTGAACATTACCCACGCCACTGTTATTTGCGAAAGGCGCTTAATTGTCTCCAAACCGACAATGTAATGCAGGGCAAGGACGACTCCCAGAAGAAGCAAGCTAGACTTTATGATCTGCCCCATGATGTAGCAGTACGTTTCCAAATAGGCTTCTAGGTCGGTTTTGTGGCGAACTTTGTCTTCGGGATAAAGGGTCTGTTCTTCCGGTCGATCGATCCCGTATTCGACAGGGCAGTCGTGTTGAACGAGGCAAGAGTCGTGTTCATGAGGCGAGTTCCTGTTGTGGTAGAGGATGAACAAGCAGCAAGCAGTCGCGGCCAAGAAGATCATGAGCGGAAGGATATGTTCGGTGGAGAAAGTAGTTGAGGAAGTGCTGGGATGGTGGTTCATGCTGAGGGAAAGAGTGGGGGGAGTAAACGACTTTTTAAGGGCGATTGTAGTTGCGCGGTAGATGGATGGTGGCAAAAGAGGCAGTAGAATAATCAGACAGCATTACTGCGGCAAAAAAACAACAACAACAATGGCTTTAATCATCCGTGCAGCAATGCAGCAATGCAATAAGCATGATGTGGCAGTTTTCAGTGTCCCTTGCAGACTGACCTGCAGCCGTCGACGACAAACCACGGTGTCCAGCGCCGCTGAGATTGGAGATCAGTGGAGCAGAGGAGTATTTCAAAATAGTAAAGAGCATAAAAAAGAGCACAGAACAACACGAAGAACAGATGCTTTCACACGCCACCAATCTCATGCCGTTTCGAGGGACGCGAGGATGGCAAGCACGCTTCTGCAACGCTTCTGCAAAAGGACGCGGGATGATCATATTAATTGTTTCAGTCGATGGTGTGTGTGTTCCTTACTGATGGACGCTGTCTGCCGCCCTCTTTGAGGAGGAGGCGAAGTATTCTCTTGCGTGGCCCGTGAGGCTAGTTCATCGCCCCGTGCGGCCACATGCACGCACGGTATTTCGTGCTCCCAAAGCACCAGCAGGAAGCCGAGCCCATCACGTCAAGGTCCGAGTGTACACACACGCGAGCATCCTGCTGTGCCACGTACAGTCCGCCCTGTACGTTAATTTGAGGCGCACACACACGCACAACGGACACGAAAGAGACGCTCCCAACCTTCTTCCCGTCTTTCATCTCCCTCATTCGACCAGGAGCCGGCATCCACAGCCACTTCAAGGTATAGCTTTTTGCCGAGCTGCAGCTCACACGAGCAGGCACAGCAACAGGAATGCACTGTCGAGGTCTCGCCACCGTCAGGACCAGCATCGCTTGGACATTGATCGTTGACAGGAATCAACGGGCTCGGGAATGATGACTGATGGCAAACAGCTCATTGTCTGCTTTGACGGACGTCCGGGCACCCACTCCCACGCCTAGGGGACAGAGAGATTAATGCTGATCTTAATGTATCTTTTGTCTAATTCGCTGTATCCTCTCTCGATCACTCTAGTGCTCTCTCAACGCTACATCTCTCCTTGCTGAAAAGAAATAAGACGTTGGCCGGTTCGACACTTTTTTTCTAATATTCTATTAATCGATATCGCCCACCATTTCGTCCATACTCGCTTTCCTCTGGCGGTTAACGCCTGCGATCCCCAGACACCTCTTCCAGGTGCGCCATGAGCAATACGATCCCAATACCCTGCTCCACATCCGATGGAACCATGAAAAGTACACGATCGATTTCGAAGGCAAGGTCCTGGGTCAGATCAAATTGAGAGATCTGAAAGAGATCTGTAAAGATCTGACGGGTGTGCCTCTAGGAGGCCTGAGTCTGACGTTTGGAGATGCCACCATGAAGGACGATAATGCCCCGCTGTCCTGTTGGGGTGTCAAGCCTGGATCAAAAGTCGTCGTCCACGGAATCAAACCAACTGTAAAGTATTCCTGGTACAAGCAGCAATTGCAGATCGAGATCCATATTTTTGAGGAAGTGGTTCTGATACTTGTGTCTTTCTTCCTTTCTTTTTTAGGTGGAACAAATCAAAGAGATGACAACAAACGGTGACCCAGAAGAATATGCGCTCATCCTCCGGATCTCCGGATCGCTTCAAAAGTCGAAGGATTTCGTTGTAGAGCACTTGCCCAAATACGTAGAAGAGTCTGCAGCTTATCATGCCTCGAAGCCAGCACCGTTCTCGATGCAGGCGATGCCACCACCGCGCAAGAAGCTCCACGATTTGCATGGAATGATGTCTGAGAATCTGTTGCAGTCGTTGTTGGCACTCGATGGTGTGACCTGTAAACCAGAGTTTGAGGTCGCGCGTGTCAAGAGGCGGGAGGCCGTCAAGGAAACGCAAAAGCTGTTGGATGTCATTGATGCAATCAATGTGCGGGTCAAGGAGAGTGACAACGCCGCGCGTCTTTAGGGGAGTTACTCTGTAGGGGGGATAGCAAAAAAAAACAAAAAAAAACAAAACATTCATATACATTTCACATGCCTCCGTTCATTCTACCCGAAAATAGATCGTAAATTACACATTCCTGTGAAAAAGAAGTTCTTTTTTGTTGTGTTTATTCAACATGCTATTTATACAAACATATACCTCATACCTCCATCTTTTTGCCACCCTTCTTGCCGTCCTTCTTACCATCCTTCGGTCCTATCGTTGAGGCCGCATCCTTTCCAGTCCCTGGCGTTGACGTCCCACTTGTTGCTGTTGTTGATGTGGGATTGACTGCAGGGGATGGAGAGGATGTCGCTACATTTTGCCTTGGTTGTTTGATGGTCACAAACATACCCACGCCCGCGTCCTCGATTCCTGGAATGTCCTTGACAAAACTCTGACAATACTTGCATCTGAACGCGTCGAGCGCTATAGCTTCGCGACACCAGTTGCAAGTTTTTTCTTTGGGTGGAGGACGGATCTTTTCCTTTCTCACATTGTGTACAGCTACAAAATAGAGTGGATTTTAAATAACGGTGGCAGGACGGACAAAAAAAAAGTGGCGTGAGTGCGAGCATAATTTCAATGTTGAAATTAACTGAAAAAAATGCGTCGTCGTCTCATATGTTTACCTTTGACGAGCCAAAACAGGAAGAAGGCAATGACCACAAAGTTCACGCACGACTTTAAGAAGTGGCCGGTGTTTTCAGTGCTATGTAAGGTGTTGCGATGGGGGAGGGGGGGACAGGGTTGTCAAATTATTAGTTGGGATAAAACTGGTTATTGCCTTTCCTTTCTTTAATACTTACACAGCGCCATCCGCCTGGGCTTCTAAATACGTCGCGTAATGCCTCCCGGGCGTCCGACCATGTTTAAGAACAATAAACGAGTTCTCCAAATTCGTGCCTGCCGCCCAGAGCGAGAGCGGTGGTGTCAAGATATCCGCTACGAATGAGTCGATAATGTCGCTGAAGGCCCCACCGACCACGACACCTGTGCAAAGCAAGTCGAGAAAGAAGAAAAAAAAAATCGCGAGTGAACAAAAGTTCTTTTTTTTGGCTGGCTGGCTGGCTGGCTGGTTGGTTGAACCGCGTCGAATACGTACCGATTCCCAGATCGATGACATTTCCTCGGTTCACAAAGAGCTTCCACTCGTCCCAGAAGTAGAAAAGCGTCTAGATTAAGCACAGCAACCGTCAAAATCAATCAAAGTCAGCAAAAAACAGCATAATGTCGTTTGCATCGCAAAGATTTTTTTTTTCTTTTTTTCTGTTTTGGTTTACCTTCTGAGTAATATCCGCACTATCGCGCACTTTAATCACCACATTCTCCACCGCACCATGGTGCGTCGGCGACACCAGTGGCTGAAGCATATGTGGCAACGAACAATGTTCTCCCGGTCCATGATAACAATGCTTGTGCGCATGTTCATCATCCGCATCAGTGTCGTTGCTGTTGTATGCCTGAAAGCCCAAAGACGACTTCTCATTCCCTCCATAACGACTTCGGACACCACCGCCGGCTGTGGGCACAAGTCCATCGGCAGTCACGATCAAGTTGCCATCAGACGATGTCCGAAAATAGTCATTGGATCCTCTGGAAGGGGCGCCACTGGAGGAGGCTCCTGATGTCTCTCCTGCTCCGACAGTCAAGACTCTGACATCTCCATTATTCTGTTTACTGGCATTGCTGTTACTGTTGTTGTTGTTGTTGTTGTTTTGGCTGGTAGCCCCGTATCCTGTAGAGCTCATGACTTTTTCTTTTTCTTTCTGGGAATCTAGCGTGGGAGGTGTTTGAAGATGTGAGTTTTTCTTTTCCTTTTCCTTTTCCTTTTCCTTTTTTTTTTTTTT
>MU616920.1:7793-31903 GCA_025201705.1 Dissophora ornata | reverse complement strand
CCGTTTTCTTTTGACCTGAGAAAACTCAAAAGAACAACGGGGTGCGATCTCCAGACCACGTCCTCGTCGTGCACCCTGGGCAACTCCTCGAGTTGGCAGAGAGTCTGGTTTAGAATAGTGGAGTAATAGTAAAGAGTCCTCATCCAGAGAAATAAAAGTACTTCTTTTTCGCAACAAAGAAAAAAAAAATACGGATGCCCAAGAACGACAAGCAGCAGCAGCTTCGACTTTATTTGTTTGACCGGTGTTGGCATTCCGCCATTGAATGAGCGAAATGAGCGACATTCGGCAAGAGAATCAGGTTGTTGTTCACACAAGATGGCGAAAAACTCTCTACGCGATATATCACGCGAGTACGCGGTAACATGCTCCACAGTGAAGAGAAATAGCATAAATACAGTCGGAGAGCTGAACACCAGCATCGTTTGGGGAGCGGTGGCCCATGGCCAACAGTGGTGAGGTGGTGCAACTTCTGGTGGCACGCCTGTGCGAATATGGACTAGAACGCAACATGAGTGAATGATATGGCTTCTCTTGACTGGAAAAGTTGTAACATAAAAATAAAGCGAGGCGGTGGGAATGATCTGGACTGAAGTTCTTAGTTCTTTCTATTAAATGTCTACAAAAGGTATAGAGGAGGTGCGTGTGCGTGTGTATGTGTCGCGGGAGGGCTAGAGGCAGAGGTGTCAAGACTCAGTGGTCAAAGAAACGTCGCGTGGAAGTTGCGATGGAAGGGGTGGCATTTTGAGTTTTTGCATTTCCAGCACGCGCTGGATGGAAAAGCAGAAAAGCCGATCCACCTTCTACCCCTCCTCCTCCTCTTTTTTTTCATGGAAGAAAATGCAAGTTTCGCAATGCTGGTGTTGATTAAGGAGTGTAATACTCCTGTGGCAAGTAGCGCTTCATAAACTTCATCTTCAAAAGCGGACATGGGCTATGACGCGTCCGTCTTTAAGTTTTCGAGTGCGAGGACGTTGTATTCAACGATCTCAAGCTGGATTCTGTAAGATCTTCCCATATTGGCTTTAATGGATTCAATATCAAGGTGTTGGAATTTCTTATCAGCGAGTTCCTTTATTGTTTTTCGATAGTCATCGCTGACGTTTACAACAGAGTCGCTGTGATGCACTGTCTTGAAGAAGAGCATGTCATCTACGACTTGGTTATTGCCCCATCCTTTTCTGAGGGCGTGGTGATATTAGTCTGAGCGGAGCGAGAGACGAAAGAACGCGATCGTTGATTTTTTTTTTTTTTTGCAAGACGAATGCTGTCAGGTGTTGTACAATCGTCGTCATGGTTATTGCCACGCGTAGCTGTCTCTCTGGTGTTCTCGGATTGATCAAAAAGTCGGTCTGACTTCTGAAGCGATAATTGACAGCCTTGTCAATTGTCCGAAGAGAAGCCGCAGTCGTTGCGTTGATAGTCGCATCCTAGGTGTTGACTTTGTCTGCCTTGTCCATTGCCTGAGGAAAACCACGACATGTGGCTGCAACTGGGTTTACATAGGTGCGCGGTCGGTCATGGTGCCATTATTTGGAAGTTAGGCACATGGTTGCAGGGGTTTTTTTTTTTTTTTTTTTTTTTTTTTTGGAGTTTCTACTAGTTTACTTGCGGTGATTCTGGAGGTGGTGTTCTTGAATCAGAGTTAACCGAAGCAGACAAGGACGAAGTAAATCCACTCATCGTAGGGGACAGCACTTTTGACGAGGACGTCGACACAGCTGTGGGGCTCATCAAAGGTTTAGGTGATGACGTCGCCGATCCCCCCAGTTCTCCTGGCAGTGCTTCCGATGTCGCAGGTGAAACAGCAACAAGTGTAGGAACAGGCGATGTGGATGCCGACCTCTGGACCTCGGGCGTAGAAATCGGTGGGCTGCTCACACTTGTCGCCGTCCTCGGTGATGCATCCAGTACTCTCGGCGAAGTGGAGGACACAACTCCAGAAGACAAGTGACGATGTACATTCAATGGCGTCGGATCCACACCTCCAGCCTTGTTCTCTATCAAAATTCTTCTCTGATAACTTCCGCCTGCTGACAGCACAGGTCCCGAGGCTGATGATGATCGTGAAAGATTCGAAAGCGGTCTGCTCGGGGTACTGCTGCCATTGGGATTGCCGACCAGTGTAGAACTCGCGTAAGGATTAATATTCGAGGGTGAAGATGCCCCACTGCCTTGCATGAGTGGTCGGTTACTGGACGATCGAGGATCTGAATTAGTACTTCCGCCGCCGTCACTGACCTCCCCAGTGCCATCTGAAGGTGTAGACGTAGCACTCCGCCGCTTTTTAGCTGATTCTTTCAAGTCCTCCCACCGTTGCTTGTATTTCTTCATCAATGAGTTCAGCTTTGAATTTTCCAGCTTGAGTCTCAACACCTCTTCCTCCAATTCTAGGAGTCGTGCCTGCATAGTCGCTGGTTTAGAGCTCGTTTGAGAGGCGGAAAGTGTTATGAGCTGCGAACTTGTAGACGTTTGTGGACGTTGAGGTAATGCAATGCCTTTTTCGGTTCCTATGAGACGAACAGATGAAAAACAGTCGTCAGCAAGAATACAGTGTCATATCCATTACATGTAGCAAAGTTAACGAAATACCAATCCAAGTACCTGCTGAAAGATCGTGGACAGACTGCTTGACTGGGCGGAGAATGTCCTGGCTCTTAATCAACTGCATCGCTGACCGTTGCACATCCTTGGTCCATACACTCATTTGCATAACTCCCTCCAGATTCTTTTCCAACTTCATGTTGCGTTTCGACAATTTATCCATCGACATTTTCAGCTGTTGATTCTCCATTGCGTATTCCTCCAAAGTCTTGGATGAAGTCCTTGCAGTAATCTCTGATCTCTTGAGACTCGCTGAAGAAGGTCTAGAACTCAAGCTGGATGCGGGCAATGATGCAGACGCAGATTCAGAACGATTACGTGAATAACCTTTCTGTGAATTGGAAATAGAGGGCGAATCAATGATAAAGAACGATTCCTGCATGGATGAGGGGTCAAGGCCACGGCTTCTGGAGAGACGGGACTGAGACTGACTCAATATAGCTTGTGGCACTCTCAAGTCGTTATTAGTCGTAGGCACCAGCTCTCTTCCAGCTCCTTGATCAGTGAAAGATGTATCGCCATGGCTCAGAGGTGGTGGTTCTTCAGTAGAGGGAGAATTGAGCAACATAGGGTCATCGCCGTCGAGGGGTATTGATGTGAAGGCGACAGGACTCGAGATCTTCAGCACTAGGTTTTCAACAGCATCCCAGAACTTGTTGAATGGGTCCGAATCATCTCTCTATTACATGATCCAAACATCATAGACAAAGTGGGTCATTAATTGCCATCAACAGTAAACAATTTGCATTCAAGGAGTAGCAACCTGTAAGCATACGTACCACATGGTTCTTGATGAGAGTAAACGATTCCTCGATCATGGCTGAGGAAGAATCGCTCGACACGTCCGATAACATCCCCGTATACGATTCTGCCGAGGCTGCTTCTCCACCGACCCTCGCGTTATCGTCAAGGTCTTCATGCGTCGGGCGGTAAGGGTTGCTAAAAAGTCCTTGTCCAAGACCTCCGCTATTTCCTCTTTGATTTCCAGAACTACCTCTTCGGCGCCCAGAAGTCGCTCCAGCTGCTGTTGTACTTCCTGATGTAATTCCTGTTGCTGTTGAAGCTGAGGTTACTGCAGAGCCATGACCTCCGTCTCCTTTTTTCCTCGTAGTACTTGACTGTTTTGGTTGTGGTGCAGAAGCAGTAGCAGCAGCGGCTTTGGCGACCCTTCTTTGCAGATCTTTTCCTTGGCGGATATGGTTGGCATTCATCAACTTCAGCGTCCGAATGACTTCTTGACTCTGCGCATCATTAGTTGCCAACAAGAATTGATCTATGCCCGCAGAAACGAAGGTGAGAGAGATCTATTAGCTCAATGACAGATATTTACCTGTCAGACGAGCTAGAAACGGCTTTTTGCTCGTCTGGGAAGGGGATTGAAAAAACTCTGTACCAGCAGCCCTGAAGTGCATGTCGGCAGCTTCGGCCCATTGGCTTCGCTCATGGTATTCTTCGGCGGCATTGGCATACCGATGCGCCTAATGACAACGAGGGAATGGGATGTTAACATGCATGTGTGGCTTCTGTTCGTGGTTGATTCAACTAACGTGTAATGGGTCGTACCAAGTTGACTGCGGTTTCTTCCATTCGGGTCTCCAACAAAAAGAGGGTTAATGATTGACGGGATACGCAGAACTTGCTGTGCTGTGTTTATTTTGAGCGCAGAATGTGATGGGATGTGATGGAATGTGATGGAATGTGATGGGATGAGAGAAGAGAGAGAATGAATGCCGAGGGGACGAAAAAAAGGAGGGACGAAAAAAGACCAAGGGCGCGCTGTGCAGAGGAGGGACGCATCGAAGTCAGGTGTTTGTGCATCGCAACCAGACTCCCGCTTCGCCAACAACGACCTTCGAAGAAGGAGTATGACCGGAAAGCGCTAAATCGAAAGCCCAGGAAAAGAGGTACAGCTGACTATTGCTGCTGTGTTTGTTTGTACCACCTCACAACATCCCACGATCCCATAGTCTGTTGCCAATGCTGTGTTTAGTACGTCGCCTGAGGGATATGTCCCTCGACATCGACCATCGGAGAGATTCAATCGATATCGGACGATCGATACTCCACCTCCACCAAAGCCTGACGCTAACGCGACCGAGACGGAAGACTGGCACTCCCGTCCCGCGTCCAAGATATTCATTCAGAACTCGGACGCGCAAGATTCAACACTCCCCGCTCAAAGCGATGAAGCACTACACTTTAAAGCCCTGGGCAAAAAAGCTAACAAGCCCCGTCGACGGTTCTACTAACGACACTCCTGACGTGAAAAGGCGTTTTCGTTAGACCCCCCTCTCCTAACCCGTTTTATTGGAAACCGATAAATTGAAAAAAGAAAAAAAGAAAAAAACGATTTCGATTCCCGGATTCCATACATACAAACTTCCATGCCATCCTCGTTCTTTGATCATATCCTTATCTCTTCTTCTGGCCCGAGTCTGCGTTATAAATTCGGACGGCGTAAGTAGCACGTTAACTGGATTGGAGACACTATAACCAGCATCAGTGGAGCTTGTAACCATAGAGTCGTTATTGCCAGTCAGCGTTTAACTCGAGGAACAATAAAAATATATGCTGACTAAACAAGGAGTATTGGCGATATATTTAGTCTTGCGAGAGTGGAGATCGCCTTTGTCTCTTTCCGCACTCGGTTATGTCAACTACCCGTATAGCCATGACAATATGGATACTAGTGCAAATTCAGATGTCGTGGTAACCTTACTACGACTTTTTTTTTTGGCACAAGATCGTCCATCATAATATGATTCAGGGTCCCGAAGGTCTTTCCATATTCAATTAATACTGGCCAAGGCGGAAATGGTCGTGCTCTAGCCTGGATTCCGATTTGAAGACTTTCAGTTCGCATTAGTGTAAAACTGATTTGTCTCTTTCTGCATTCCCATGTCTTTTGATTGATTAATACTGGGTGTCGGAACGCTTTTTGCTTAAACGTCATCAGCTCTAATGTCCATTTCTCTTCCTCTCTTCACCTCACCATTCCTCCACCCACAAACAAGGTAAGCAACTATCTCCCCTCACCTCACCTTTTTCCCCTACGTACGTGGATATCCTTCGCTCTATATGTCTTTCATCTCAATCTCACATCCATATTTATTTCTCTTCAACCGTTGTGGCAGCCAAAAAAAGCATGTCCTATCCTATCATGAAGATTGTTTTGGTCTTGATCGCGATTCCTGCTCTGATTTGCCAAGCGCTGGGAAATCCATGTGGAGAGGGCTCAAGCCTGACATCTTATTGTTGTGAAAGCTACAGCGGCCCTTATCCAAGAGGCTATGTTGGTGAGGGTTGTGAACCAGGCAAACATTGCGCCAAACACCTTTATACTATGTGTTGCCAACAGCTTGATAGTGATAGACGTACGGCATACTATTGTGGGGAACCGCAAAAGCATTGGGTATTCTAACTAGAGACAGAGTTCGGCACTCTTTTATAAAATCTGAATACTCCTTGACAAACAAACAAAAAAATACATAACAGAATCAAGAGATATCACCCTTCAAGTTAAATTGTTGCTTAATCCCAGTGGGTCGTTATAACAAGGCTATTCTGCTTCTTACAATACCCCGCCTCAGTAAAGGTAGCCTCCAATAGAAATTGACCTTTGCAGGAAGATGGCGCAAACTTTCTGTTACGCCATCTCGCCCTGCGTAATATGATTCAGGACCCGATCGTCTATTCGTATCCAATTAGACATCGGAAAACGCGGTAACGGATTGTGACTTATATTCGGGCAATTGCCTGGTGTTAAGCGGGCTCAAATGCCAATTATCCAAAAAAAAAAAAAAAAAAAAAAAAAAGTGTCCCTATCGTATTAACTTCTATGCTGTTGTAGAGCATTTAAAAAAGGACAGACTGTCTATCACTCCTTTGTTGGCCATTAATTACTCATTCTCGGTGGACACAGTCCTCACGAATTCCATATCGTCGCCAAGAATAGCGAACTGGAGCCCAGATATACTGCCATCACCACCGGTCTGGAAAGTCGCCAACACTCGGAAATCCTGTATGTGCAAGATAAACGCATCGTGGTGATAATGTTCCAAATTCCCCTCGAAAACGCCTATCTTATAGGCCAGTCCCTTCCCCTTCTTTTGAATCACGATCTTGCTAATTTGAGGGTCCTCGAAGGTACTCACAAAAGCGTCCAGCCCGTGTTGGATTGGCTTGTTTGGAACGCGCGTTCTGGAATACCGACACCCTGGGCGAATCCGTCAAACAATGCGTAGGTGTTTTGGGTAGCTTCGATAGAGGTGCCGTTGATCCAGTCCAAAGTTCTCGGCAGATCGAGCAGCTCGTCGACGATGTACAAAGGCAAAAACGTGGTGAGCTCTGTGACTTTGACGTTAGCGAGGTGTGGCAACCACAATATCCGCATCCGGGAAGAAGGCCAAATTGGACCGGTAGCCGCTTATAGCGCCATCTGTGCAAATGCGACCAACAGTTAGCTGGCGAACTGCACACAACCACAACAAAAAATACAAATTGATCATATTTATTATCGACATACCGTGCGTGTACACAATCTGCCCCTTGTAGGAGTCTACTAACCAGCCCAGGCCAAACGGAGCAAAATCTGCAGTGCGCCTGGATCTCACGTTGAAGGTGTAGGCACTAAGAGTTTGTCCAATGCTCTCCTTATTCAAGACTTGTTTTCCGTCCTACTCGCCCAACCTCAGAATTACCTGGCCCCATTTGGCGAGGTCAAGAACGTTGGAATGAATGTCAGCCCAGCAGCAGTCCCGAAATATGCCTCGAGTTTAAACACTCCTTTTTGAGCCTCCTTCAAAGACGCCACAGTAAAGGGCAAGGCGTGATTTTTGAAGTTTTTTTCATAGCCGCTACGGTGAATCCAGTGCTGGAGAGTCCGAGAGGCTTGAAGATCCTGTCCTCGACCACCTTCTCATAGGTTGTATTGGCAACATTGGCAATAGCTTCTCCTACTACACCGTACATGATTTCGCTGTAGTTCGCCAGAGTGCCAAGTTTTGGAAGTCATATGGACGTTCTTCAGGCGCTCGATAATGTCGCGGGCCAGTTATGCGCTTCTGTACCACGAAAGGAACAGCTGAGGTAAATTCTAAATACCGCGAGAAACGATAAACCCTATGTCATCAATAGAGCCATTTTATGAGCTGCGGTTGACGACAGCAAGAGGTTCTTGGGAATTACCGTGCGGTGCGAGAGGAGATCGACAAGAGTGAGCTGAGAGGTAAGGACGGGGTCCTCGAGCTGGAACTCAGGAACAAACTAGCCTACGGGAGTGGTATCTCAGTCCATCTTTCCGTCGGCCACCAGTTGCTCGATGGTCGCGGCGGCGAACACCTTTGTCAAAGATGCTATGGGTATCACGGTCTTTTAGGAAAAGCGTGAGTTATTTACTTATTTAAGGATTCTGAAGGAATACCCATTTTGTTTTAATATTGCTTTCGGTTACCTCTGCTGTAAAAGGGTCATGCTCGTTTCGCTTTCCAAAGTCCTTCGCATAGATGAGCTTGCCTCTGCGAATGATGGCGACACTCATGCCGGGGACTCCATTCCTGATGCGGAGGTTCTCGAGGACCTTATCCAAATTGGCAAGGGGTTTGGTCTTGCCGGCTTGCGGCTCAGCAGCGAGCGAGGGGATGGCGACGATGCCGAGAACGGCGACGAGCTTCAATAAAAGAACCGTGGATGGATAAAAAGTGTTTGCTGAATATGATCGACCATGTTGGTGATGGCGTTGGTTTTTATAGTGTCCATCGCCACTAAACAGGATATTTGCGACCTGTGGTTGCCGAGAGCTCCACATATTAATTTTGATCTCTGTGCTACAGACAACAGCTCCAATCAGAGCTTGCAGAATCTGGGTTCCACAAGAGTAGGAATGAATTTTGGTGGACATGAGTATCAATATTCAACCACAACGATTGAGAATCTACTCAAATGCCAAGACTGCACTTTGTATGAGCCCTGTGAGCTATTTTAGCAGCCTTTTTGATTCCCTCTTCCTTTGTTCTCATCTTTGATTCCTCTAAAACAAAAGTCATCGCAAACCTAGATCTCTCACTTCGTGAGCCGTGTCTACGGTAATCACTTCCGTTCGGATACGTCTTCATCTCCATCCCTTCAGTATTGGTCGCCATCGCCGTGGTTTTCTACCATAGCGCCAGCTCAGATACAGGGACAGCAACATGACGATGAGTTGGGGATGGCCACCCTAGTAAACACACGTGTACGTCCATTTCTCTTTAATGCCACCAACAGTAACAACCGCAACAGCAGCAATACTTTCCTATCCAACAGCACCTTCTTTATTAACACCACGGCTACTACAGACACCAATATCGGCAAGGTTATCCTGATCCTTCATTGCCACTGAAGAAGACGGTAAAAAGAAGAATGTCAAAGGAGGATAACTATCGAATGCACCCAAAAATGCGACTTTCCTCGACTGGATAGCCGATCCCAACAACCATGAACGACTCAAAAGCGAGAACCCGCTGTCAGGGTCCGGTCAAAAGAATTCAATCAATCGCCAGGAAATAATGGACCATGTCGATAGTATCGCCAACACCAATTCGGATTTGAATGTCATCAAGACCAAGCTGGCATACGCAAAGAAGCGATGCAGGGAAGCAGTGGCCACGAACAGCACAAGAGAAGGAACGAGTAGCGACAACCGAACACTTCGTGAGCGTCAGCTAACTCGCTGTCTAGCCTTTCACCGCTTTCATGCTGTCTAGGCAAGAGGTCTTCCAGTCCATCGTAACTCGCCCAGTAAATAGTGAGTGAAGGTTCTAAAGTCGATATATTTCAATCGATATATGTTTAGTGGGAACACGGAAAGTATTGGCGTGTCTGAAGACGATGAATCTGTCGCCGAAGGTACATGAGATTCCTTCTTTTGCTTGGGCTATGAGAGAGAGGGGTTGCCCAGAACGTAAAAAATCTAAAGCACAAGTACGACGGCGGTGTCGAGAAAAGCACTCCCTTGACCCGGAATTGTAACGGATGAAGAATAATAGCGTTCCGTAAGTGCAAACTCATACTTTAACTACATTTTTCGACACTTGAAGGCAGAACATGTGTTCTTTGAAAAGAATAGATGGAAACACGATGCGGTGGTGGTGATTGGCCGTACTGTCAGGCTGGTGTCGATTACTAAACAGAGATGTCGCTCCTCGATGTTACCCTAGCTTTGATACGCCGCCATATCCACCATATCCACCATTAGGACCTTTCTTGGAGGTGTCAAGAGGCGTTTTTTTTTTCTTTGTCTCTTCTTGATTGCCAGCACCCATTACGCATTTTTTTTTTTTTGTTGGAAAGATCGCTCTTTTTTATGTGCTCGCCCAGCAAGTCTTTTTTATTGAATTTGTACGCCCACAATTGTCAACGACAAATAATTAATAGTGCATATGCCATAGATAAATTCAGAAAATCCTGTTTTGATTTTCTACAGCTTTTGCATAAGGAGATGGAAGTGGAAAACTTTAGCTGTTCATCGGGAGGATATTTAGCAAGCACCGCCATCGACCCAGACAGACCAAGTTACGCCGGAGGGAGTGTCGCCCTGAGTCCACCACTGGTTAGTCCAAAGGTGGCCATTGTAGGTGACTTTAGTGCCAGCGGTGGCGTAGACTTTAGAGCTGTCCCAGGCGGCAACGCCAGCGCAGGAGCCAGAACCAGCCGGGGTGGTACTGGTAGCTGGTGCAGTGGTGGTAATTGTCTTTGTAGCTGTGACTGTAGTTGCGGTAATTGTCTTTGTAGCTGTAGCTGTAGCTGTGGCTGTAGTGGTAACTGTGGTGGTCACAGTGATTGAGCCATGAAGGAACTGGGCAGCGGAGGCGGCAAGACCAGACTGTTGAGCGATACCGGCATCCCACATCATGACACCACCAAAGTTGGAGTAGGACTTGATGCCATTCAGAATGGTGTTGAGGGTGCTGGCACTGATGACACCCGACCCGGCACCTCCGGGGCCGCCGGGAACACCGAGAAGGATGCGAACGTCTTTGTTGAGAGAAACGCTCGTAGCCCAGTTGTTCCAAGTATCAAAGTTGAAGTTCCCGGTACCGTAGCTCTGGACGCCGCAGTAGTTGTTGTAGAACTGGACCCAGACCATGTCGAACCAGGAGCTCGCCAACGCGGCCTGTGTAGCTTGGTCGGGGTAAGGGCACTGGGGCGCAGATGTGATGTAGTAATTTTTGCTCGACTGGGCAGCAAACTTGGTGCGCAAGCTCGCAATAAATTGGACGTAACCGGCGTTGGAACCAGACTCCAAGTCAAGATCGACACCATCAACAATGGCGTCACCAAAAGGACGTGTGCTCGAACTTCCTCCGAGGAAAGTGTCCCACATATTGTCCGCGAAAGCCTGGCCGGATGCAGCGTCTGGAAGAGAATATGCACCTGTAGCACCACCGACTGAGATGATGACTTTTTTGCCATTAGCTTGGCAAGCCTTGATGTCTTGGCCGACCTTGGGGCAGTTGAGGAGACCGTTCGAGAAAGTGTCGCCGCAGTGGTTGGCAAGGTTCAGGACGGGCATGTTGTTCTGGATCTGGTAGACGAAGGCCACAACGAATACATCGACAGTGTCATCCTGGCAATAGTTGACAAGATCGGTTTCCGTGCCGCCAACGCTCGAGACAGAGCTAGAAGAAATACGTGAAAAGTGATGTTAGACCGCTGTACAAAAACCAAGTTGGCAAAATACTAATTTTCAATGACGAAAGACTATCAAGATGGCGGGAAACCGTACTTTTGACCCCAGTAGTTGACGACGTTGGTCTTACTGAGAGCACTAAAAGCCGAGACAGAGTGGCTCATGAGGGCAGTGCCCACGACGGCGCAGAGCGTAAAGAGGTTGGATTTCATGATGAGGAGAGTATAACGTTAAGTTCTGAAGGTCGGATTTGTTCAGTAAGGACAAAGATATGGATATCGGATAGATAGTGAGGAGGTGTCGTAAGGCGGGAGGCAAGGAAAGGCGATGAGAGGTGACCAGGGATATCGTTAATGGCCAATTTGAGGATGGCGGATGGGGAGGAGGAGAAGGAAGTCGAACCAGCGAGATGAGGAGCAAGAAGAAAAAGGGGAAAGACGATCTACTCTCGGGGGATATTTATATGGCAATACCCTGCATTTGCGGTTGCAACCGTGGTTGCAGTTGTAGTTGATGTTTTGTTTGAATGTGCTTACCCTTCAACTGATTGATATTATGATATCGAGGTACCAATGCAGGACACGTCGTGTGTGCGGGATATAAGCGCGTCTCCACCAATCACAGGATAGGATCCGCAATTGTTAACTGTTTTGTTCCTGAAATCCGTGGCCTTTTTGATCCCTTGCTCGTTCCTGCATACATTACAACGTGGAAGTGTGTTCATTAGCTCATATCTTATATCGTGCTACAATATTCTGTTCTCTCTAGCTCTCGTGCTCTCTTCCTCTAGATTAGCTCCATTATCTATTGATCTTATGCATTATCCGGATCCATTATCTGTTATTGATCTTTATCGGGCGTTATTTTCTGGCTTGATCGCTGTACACCATCGCCGGTGCACCACGAAGGATAGAAAAAAGGAAGAGGACGAAGAGAGTGAGTAGACCATATTAAAAATTGACATCTCTTATCGCCTTGCTTGATAAGTACCTGGATATGGGATAGGACCTGGATCTGATATGCGTTTGGATAAATAGGTAAGGGTAAGGGTATTGGTTCACATGGGGTGCATGGGCGCCAAGTGTTCCTACCCAGGCGCCGCGTCAGTGTCCTGAATCTATCCCGGTATTCTGACTTAGTATCTTGATTGGTTGTCCCATGAACCAACAAATCATCAACAAACAGATCAAAGACGCCCACAAAATAAACTCAATTCAAGAGCACACAGGGACCTCATTGCAGACTACTAAACGTTAATATCTAATCGCCTTTGAGCAATTTTAGGCAGTCGCCTTTGTTTTCGCTTCCTCCTTTCACTCGTGTCGTCGAGGATGGAGTATGGATCACACTGGGCTCAAATGTATCCTAACAGATATATCCATGCCGCGTCATCTGAACGCATGTAATCTTCATCCACCATTTCCACTATTTTCTCTGATCCATGTCACTTTGTCATACATACTCTTTTGCTCTAGCAGCATATGCAAGATAAACCGGTATCTTGTAATCGCTGACACGATGAACGTCGGCAATTATTTTTTTGTGATCGAGACATGATGAAATAAGTACTTTTTTGCGATCAATGCTGATAACAGGTCAAACGCATTAGTCAGTCCGTATATTGAGTAGAGTACATTTTCACTCGATTGAAACCCTGGGGAAAGCACGTTCTTCTTTCCCCACACACACATATGTCACTACAGTACCCAAACGACTCTTTTTTTTTTTTATTCTTCATGTAGTCGCGGTGCCTTGACCGTGTCTTCCCATGCCTTTTTTATTCTTTTCTTTCCCCTTAGACTTGCATCCGTGTCAAGAATCACAAATCATTTGACAATAAGGGGGTGTCCATGGAGGTCTTAGAATCATTGGTCCTCCACACCTTACAATGAGCAAGAGACTTGAAGCAAAAGCAAATACAAAAGCAAAAGCAAAAGTAAAAGCAAAAGCAAAAGCAAAAGAAAATAACATTTTGACAACCCCCTCGTTCTATGGAGCTCGCCGACCATTCGAGCCATTGCTCCCGACACCAGCTTCCGACGCAGATGGTGCTTCGGGGGATAATGAAAGGAACGTCTTTTCACACATGTGCGCAAACCAGAGGCAAATCTACTGAAAACTGGTCGACTTTGCCTTTGGAGGACTTTGTCCTTCACTGCCGGCTCGACATTGGGTTCATCGGAGATTGAAAAGAGGACGAGGATGACTTTACACGGGAATCACACAGGGGTCGTCAAAATGTCACGTCCAAAGCAAAATATATTTTTTTTTGGTGCGGTAAATCGAAGACTAGAAGAGAAGATTGCAGAAGCTGTAAGGATATTACATTAGACACATAGCAAACTGGCTAGGTTAAGCTAGGCTGTCGATGAACGCATCAATAAGAGGCTCTTTAGTTCCTCGAGCTGTTTCTGGACTTGCTCCTGCTGAATTGAAAACTGATCTTTCTGAGCTGCAAACTGGTCTTTCTGTGCGGCAAACTGGTCTTTCTGAGCGGAAAACTGGTCCATCTGAGCTGCAAACTGGTCCTGCTGGATCGTGAACTGCTCTTGTTGAGTTTTGGCTTGATTGCTTAACTGGGTTTGAAGAAGTAGCACTTGTGATTTGAGGTCACCAACTTGAGAGTTCAGTTCACGGATAGTTGTTTGTTCCTCGCTTGATGGCTGCTGCTGCAACGGAGATGGGTCTTTCGGAACATCCTCCGCAGCGTCATTCTGCTCAACGGCCTTGCTCAAAGTCGCCGTTCCGTCAGAGTTTAGAGCATTGCTATCACTGACACCACCACTATTCTCTACCTGGTCGGCTGCCCCGTCTGTGGTCTTGGCCGTGGACTCAGGCTCGGTAATTTCGAGACCATCCACCTTGTCATCGCTAGGGACCGCGTCACCGTCCGTCTTGCCACCGCCTTCCTTCACTTCCTCATCCTCCACTTCTTCTTCCACCTCCTCACCTTCAAACAAATAATCATCGTCTTCTTCATCATCGTCCGTCGCCGATGGCCCTGCCAGCCACTCCTCCATCACATCCAAACCCTCGGTGGCACTATCTTTGGAGTGATATTTTTTACGATACGCATGGACCTGCTTCGCCGTGGCCGAGAAGTAGATCTCCCTGGGGAAGTAGTTGTAGGTTTGACGGAATCCAGGGATGTGGTACGACATGTTCTCAGCTGATTCAATGTACCGCAGTCGTGACTCAATCCAGACGAGACGCCAACCGTCATCACCCTTGTTAAAGGCAACGTTGATCAAGGCTAGTGAATGTGGCGTATGGGGCAGGGAGAATGTACAGAGTAAATAAAATCCACGCCATTAGATAACGATCATATTCAATCTTTGACAATGACAGTGATTTACTCGCTATCTTACCGATAAGCACATTGAGCATCAGGATGACGGTAAAGAAGAAGAAAAGGGCCATCATCAGCTGAAATCCAAATTCATTATTCGCGAAATTATCACTGACTGGATCCCATATTCCGCCCTATATTATGCGGTGACAAGTAGAGAGTGAGACGATGAAACATTAGTGAGTATTCGTAACTATTCTCAAGTGCAAACCTTTGTAACCCTATTTGACAGGGTTAATCAACGCGTCAAAACAACATGACGGGTACAACCTGATGTTTCTTACCATGAAGAAATATGTATCGAATAGGGCTCCAATAAAGTTGCTTGAAAAAGCTGATGTCGGAGGATCACATCCTTCATATGGACAGGATTTGAGAAGGTGAAGAGTAGCAATGGCGAAGGCGAGGATGCCTCCCGCGAAAATGATGAAAAATACGCGGATCTCATACACGGCTTCTTGAATGATTGTCACATATTTGCAAACGCTCTTGTTGATCCTAAGCTCGAACAACTGTTGCATTGTAAACAAGGTGAGTGTGACAAATACTCCAGCTCACTAATTTCAGATAACAACAACCGAGTCAATTTTCTCTCTCATTGCCTCTCTCCCTCAGTCTGCGCATACCATATGTAGAAATACAGCAAGGACTGAGAAACTCAAGAGGCGGGTGTTCCCATGCGTGTCACCTTGGCTAATAACAACAATCTGGTCGATGCTCGCCGCCATCGGCAGAGAGAACGCAAGCATGTCGAGAAAGTTGTATCCAGATCTAACATAGAAATATAAGATGGGTTATTCACGGTCAGATTACCAAAAGTAAAATGTTTTCTTTGCGCTCTGCAATATATGCTCAGTTTCCTTACTTTGTGTAGCGGTTTATACTGCGGACAGCCTGCAACAATTCTAGCCAGATAAAGATAGCTGCCATGACGACGATAGCAACAAAGAGGCCAAGGAGTTGGCTCGGCTGCGGATAGTACACCTGCATGATTGAGGCAATGACCACCAAGGTGTAGAAGCAGAACTGGAAGAAGAAGCGCACGGACCAGTACCAGAACCCAATCGTGTTCCTGTGACAGCAGCGAACAGAGCACAAAATGAATATGACTGGAACGAAATCCTATTTATGTTGCGTCATACAATAATGACGCGCGCGAACTTACCATTTGTATGCGACCAAGGCTGCAATCGCTGGGTTGTCATAGAACTCGATAGTGAAGTCATACGTCTCCACATAGTTATGGATCCGAAGCCGACACTTTAACCGAATCATATGGTGCAGCGTCTTCCACCATGTAGTTGTATGAACCGTTGCAGCCCCTGCCAACGGACCTGACTCGGGTCCCTTCAACGCCTTGTCGTCCTTATAGTACCACAGGGCATCAAACGATGCAACGAAGATCGGCCCCGTGAACTTGTCGTTGTTCGGATCAGAGCTCTTCACTGTTACATCCAGCTGAAGGGTGGGATCACTCATCTTGTGAAGTGGTTCTTCGCTAGATTTCCAGAACCAGAGACGGGACTGCGGCGGGCGTGCAATGGTGCTGTGGCTCAGAATATAGGATCGATGCATCACCGGGACATAGGCAATCCGACCGAGCCGCTCAAATACTTCAGCCGAGAATATCTCCATGCATTCGTGAAGAGCTTTAAAGAATGGGGAGAGAAAGGCGAGGTTGCGGGAGCGGATCGCATGACTGACACAATAGTCCATGATGATCCTCGTGACTCTGAGAGCTGAGGCGTTTGTCTCTGCAGCTTTGAGGATGGAGAATAGAGGGTTGTCTTCTTTGTTGGCATAAATATCAGGAACCCAGGTAATACGATCAATGGGCAAGAGTTGTGAAATGATCGATTCAATAAATGGTCGGCGATCCTGAGTCCACGCTTCACAGATACTCTTGAGAGGTGAGACAGAGCTTCGTTCGCGGCTTTGGCGGATATGAGCCTTCAGGTACCGGATGATAGCTTGCTTGCAACTGTCATTTCCTTTGTTGTAGAGATCAACCAGTTCGACAAAACCCTGATTCAGACGGTACTCTTCTTTGTTGGGATGCATACCCTTAGAAGAGATTGAGAGTGTATCTTCAGGGGAGATGGGGACCGTAAGAGTGTCCTGTTCCCCTTTGCTGGCAGCATCAGTGATTTCAGTTAGATGTCTGTACCATTTCGGTGGTGCCAGCTTGATCTTGAAGTTCTTGCCGTGTTGACAAGACTCTACTGAAATTACATCTCTTTGACAGAAATCACCGAACATTGTTCCCTCGCGTGCTTCCTGGAACTTCCAGGTGGAGCTTAGACGGCAGAATGGGACTCCAGGTTTTGCAGAGAGTATCCATGTTGACAGCGAACCGTTCGCAACCACTCCCAGTTGGGATGTCTCTGGTATGAAAAAAACAGAATGTTCAAGATAGATTGGACCAATGGGGATATCCAATCTTCTGATATCTGTCTCAGAGTCATCGTCCCCTCGATTAACCGTGGAGAGAAGCATAACTCGAACCTCTTCGCCGAGAATGAACTCGTTATAGCCTGCGAGAACAAACTTAGACCCAGCAGCGTTGGTGAGTTCATAGTTGTAGTTGACATATACAACTCTTGTTTCGATGGTTCTCTTTCCGCAAATGTCAAATCCAGAACATGCATCCTTCGTATTCACATGATCCAGGATGGGGCCAGGCTTGAGAATGTTGAGGATTGGACCCTGTAGTTGATTATGGAGAGCAGTGATGGATTGCCATTAGAAATAGACTCGAGATTCGTCCAGTGACAAGAGCCGACTTGACGGGATCGATACTTACGTTATCGAAACAAAATGTGGGGGCATGACTTGATTGTGGATACTCAAAGCGATAGTCCTCATGCATATAAAACGTCTTCACAATTGCCATGTCGCGCACTCGGACAACACTTCGCATATTGTATTTCGTCAACCACGACTCTGTCGCCGCCTCCACATTGTAGATCAGGAAATAATCCTTGCCGAACAAAACACCAAAATAGTCTTTATCGCCGAGTCCTTTCTTCAGTACGCCAAGCTTGATCCCGGTTATCGTGTCACGGATCTCAATCTTATTGCCAATTGTAAGCGCGATCTTGGAGCCATCTAAGGACAGGGAAGGGTAGGCAACACCCCCACCATCCCCGGTGTAGTGATGAGAGACCAACTTCCCTGTCTCAAAGTCCCATATTGATATCGCCCCTCTAGACCCATTCCAGGCGAAATACCGTCCTTGAATACTGCGATAAACTGTTCCCATAATACGGTCATCAGTTTTGTTCTGCATATCGAGCGTGTAGAGCAAACTCCATGTCCCCTTTGTACTATAGACAGAGAAAGTCAACCCATCCATCCCCCAGAACCGCTCGTCGTCCTCGTTATTGTTGTTGGGATCCGGTCGATAAAAACACGCTGTTTTAAAATCTTTGCCATCACAAATCGTTTTGATTTGTTGGAGTTTCCAAGGCTGCGAGAGATCCCCGTCGGCTGGAGCTGCAGGTGTGACCTTATAAACACGAAATGGAATGCCTTCATTTCCGCCGTCGTCATAAGTGATCGAAAAGGCGACTTGTGATCCGGAACTGGATATGTCGATAAAGGTCGAAATAAGTCCTGCGGCATCTTGTTCCACAAAGTCTTTGGAGACATTGAACTTTGCACTCGCGAATGGTTTGTTGATGATCTGGGGTGATTTAGTTGCCTGTTGCTGTTCATAAGGAACGTCGTCATTGTTTTTGGGCGATCGCAGATCCCAGAGATCGACATGCGCGAGACCTTCGGTGATGTAAAGAGTAGTGGCGTAGTCCCCTTGGTCTGAGGTGTCGTAGTCGCAGATTGCAACAGGACATTTTGAAATGGAATCTGACCCGACACTGACGATTTGATCAGGTCGGCCCTCGCCGTAGATGGTGAAGGCTGCGTGAATTTTATAAGCGTATACAGCAATTGGATATCAGATCAGATCATTATTGAAGAGCACAGAGATTCTTTAAATAATCAATTGACACGACACTTACCATCGCTCCCAGCCATTTTTCCTAACTGGCAATGCTGTAATTCAATATAGTGGATCTCGAATAAAGTGTCACGATAGTCATCCTCATGAGTGAAATCAATCCGCAGATCTAAACGCCATTTCGACTCGGTATATTTAGTGGAGCGATAGAGCCTCAAGAGTGAGAAATCCTCTTGGGCTAGAAAGAGTAAGACAGGGACGCATAAGTCACACGGACGGCAGTATGGTCAGGAACTCATAAAAGTGGTTTCATTCATGGGTGCGGTTTGTGTGTACTTTCACTTCCGGTAGAACTTACGAAAGGCGTAAAGGTCTTGCTTCTTAACAACCGTTGTCGATGAACAGAACTGAAAATTCATGCATTCATAATATCGAGTACAAGTATCGTGATTAATCTCGTGGAAGAAGTTCTTAATGTCGCAATGGTTAAGAAGTTTTTCAGCATTCATTTTTCTTGCGTGAACAACTTACTCCATTTAGTGATAAATCGTCGTCAGCCAGCTTCAAGTCAAATTTGATCTCTTTCACGTTGTGGATGTCTGTTCTTTTAAAAGAGACACACATTACAACTTCATAGAAGTAGCCGATTTCAATGACATCCATTGGAAGCTGATAGACCATCGTCTTGCTGGTGTCGAGTACACATGGTGCAGTGAGCCTACAAAAAAAACAGGAAAAAAAATAAAAAAGAGCAAAGATCCTGTCAGAAGGCGGCGACCATTCCAACACTCGCAAGAGGTATTTTTAAGCGGCAGTTATGAGAATTGACTGTATAGTGAATAATATGGTTAGAACCACACGTACTTTTGTGTCCCTCTTTGCTTGTTTTCCATCCACGACCCTTTCGTTTTTTGCAGATACCATCGGCGGATCGCTAAACAAGAAGTCACGTGGCGCATATGAAGAAATGAGCAGTTGCTTTGATGTTCAAAACGATTGCATTGTGCAGTGAACCCTGACACTTACCATTGGGAGACTGTATCCCTTGTACTTTGGCCCTCCATGCCAGGGTCTCCTCCGTTGGTTCTCCGTCTTCCTCTTCTTTCACTTCTCCCTCGTTTTCTTCATTGACGCCTGTTTTCTCTTGGCTATCGTCTTCACTTGCCACTTTCCCACTGTTATCGCTTTCCGCAGCCGCTTCCTGTTTTCCATTAGCGCTTTCATACTCTACTTTCTCAGAAGCAGCAGCAGCATCCCTCTGACCCCCAGAACTTTCAATCTCAGTAGAGAATGGTGTTGTCTCTGCAAGATTAAGGATTCCTCCTGGATTGCTTTCGCTCTTGCTGCCATTGTCCTGTCCATCAACGATCTCCTTTATGTCTGGCATTTTTTTTTCCTGTGTCAATTATGGGCGATGATAGGGAGGTGCAGGTGTATCGAATTGATCGCCCTCTATTATCTCTATGGGAGATGCCACTCTCTTTATGATCTTCGAACTGATATGGACTGGGGAAGAGGGGCGAGACGAAGAGAAGGAAAGAGACAAATGTGAAAAACAAACCAAACCATGCACCCCTGGGTTTATCATGAAAACCATGTCAAAATGATTCCTTGGGCTCCGAAAGTGATTTTTGTTCCTCGGAGCAAGTAAAAAGGAAACAACAAAGATCCTATTGTTTGTGGCAGCACTGAGTCCTCGGAAGATGTTGTTGTTGTTGACAAACTTTATAATTGCAGATGGCTCAAAGTTGGCATGCGAGAACCTACTTTGTCGAGATAAACGGAGATATCCAAACCGGCAATATGAAGCCAATTTACCATCCTTCAAGTGTCCGACGCACCACCAGATACTCTGGGGCAATGCACTTTCAGAGATGCACTGCCCACTCTGAGACTCTTACATGCTCATCGTCAGGCTTTTAATGTCACCATTGCTTAATATATTGCTCGGGATATAATGTCGTAGGGCACTCGGTACAACCCCAGTCCAGTGGTAAACTAATCATTCTTGATCAACCGAACATGACTCTGTGGTGTGTGCGGCTGACTCCGATACGCGTTAAAGCTTAAAATGAATTAGGAATGTACTGTACGAGTTTTTTGGGCTGGTCGAATTTTTATATTTGAACTGGTGTACGAATGAAAGGCCGATTCAATAAAAATTATGCTGGTCAATGGGCTGGTCAATTGAAAATTTTATTTGAGCTGGAAAATGAAATGAGCCAGTGCATGCATGGTATGCAACATGGGCTACAATCATTCCCCGAACTCGCATCACTCTTTCTTCAACACTATGAACACACCGTATCCTTTCATTCACGAAGATGGACAAGGTGGAGCGGTCTGGGAGAGCATGGATCTCGACGAGAACTCCGAGGTCAAGGGCCTGATCACTATGACTCAATTTCTTCATAATATCGGAGGAGGTGATGACATGGACAGCCAGGACTTCGGCGGGAGCGAGGGTGGTGGAGAATGAAGAGACACCGGAGAGGAAGGGGACGGTGGCTGGACCGAAGAGGATGAAGTGGAAGCTAGTTCTTCTGCAGAGCTGTCGGACAGGACTCCTACTAGTCGCCGAGGGCCACAAGGCCCTTATTTGAAGCACGGCGACGAGAGAATCGAGGAACTCATCCGTTTAGTCAACAACTGTTGCCTCAGTATAACTAAAGCTGCTTCCCAAGTAGGCACACCAAGATCGACGGCGCAGAGGAAAGTCGCTCAATTCGAGGACGACGAAAAAAAGCGTTTACCTGGAAGGACACCCTATGCCCTTAAGCCTGGAACCAAAGCGAAGCTTAAGGAGGATCATACATTATGTCGAACATCAATTGACACCCCTTGACGTAGAATCAGAATCAAGAATCAGGCTTGATGCGCGGCTATTATGTTGACGAATATTTTATTGGCGAAGCAATCTTGTGCGAGGGTCTACGAAGGATTCGTGTTAATTGACCGAGAGAAAATGTGCAACGGTCTGCGAGAGATATGTAAATTGGCTTAGATGTGCAACTGTCTGCGAGAGATGCGTTAATTGGCTGAGAAAAAGTGTGCGTTACATGTTATTATTCGGTCACGTCAAAAATTAGATCCGACATCTTGTTCAACCTTCGGTTTTTGAAGACGGCTTAGTCGCGCCCGGTATTTAATCTTGCTCCTAGTCTGTATTGCCATTGCTACTCAATTTCTTTTGTTCCCCAATGCGAACCCCTGCTTAGAAGTCTCCAACCGAACCAGGGATCTCAAAGCTGACTAATCACCTGCTTTCGCCGTTCTTAGAAAACATAATCAGTCTCACGCCTCGACGAGTTCCCCAATCTCTACTCTCCGTGGACTACACGACATCGTCGTACTCCTCAAAGTCATATCCTGTACCAATTAACCTTAGACCCCAAAAAGGTTAACCTCGCTCAAAGTTCAATATCGGGGTAATAGCCCTTGCGTCTTTTGTTGTGCTCGTCGATCAGCAAATTTCGCACCTGGTCCAAGCTCTTGATGGCATTCACCCACTGCATTGCTACCGGCCGGAGCTCATCGAGATTCCTGTTAAACGCAAGAACAAGGCTCTCATTCACTTTTCTACTGAGACAATATCTTTCCCTATGTTTGTCATTGCAACGGCCCACGTTTTCACACTGCATGTCGACCTGCTTTTCAAACCACAAGTCCTGGAGGATCCTCTCCAACAAATGGGCAAAGATAACCGAGCCTGCTCTTGGGAATTTCTCACAGGGAGATGGTTTGATGCCGCATAGTTCTTCGTGTTCATCAAGTCTTTTTTGGCCCCTTGTAGTGTATCCACTCTTGATGACAACTCCGTCGTCTATTCAGTTTCCAAATGTGACAAAACGGATGAATGTTGATATTTTCGAATGAAAATTGGCACAGTTTAAAATATGCACGACACGTCACGTACTGAGAGCTTTAGCCTTCTCTCTATGTATGAAGAGACCATCTTGGGTCAGAGGTCTGACAAGTAGGTAGTAGACCATGCCCTTCCCTAAATATCGTTTGACCTCCTCCTCGAATTTGTAATTGTATCTTGTCACCATAGGAGTACGAGCGAGGGTAGAGAAATATTCCGTGATGATCGTATGCAAACGCGTCTTAGAATGGGCGTCTTTGATTCCCTCTGTCAACTCTAACACATCATTGACAAATGTACCAACAGCATGTCAGAAAGGCGTATAGAGGATCCAATAGTAAGCGAAGGAAGTACAAAAGAGACTCAGGAAATTAAGAATCCTCACCATCAAATTTAGTACTGGAAAAAACAATGTGTGTTCGCCCATGGAGCACAAAAGTAATGTCGCTAGACACAGTTTGCTTGACTGGAGCTGGGTAAGGTCGCATGTGCCTGTATTCTCCGGGTATATGTGGATACTGAGGAGAGTATGCTTTTCCCCAAATGCCATCATGGTGTGAGCAGCGGAATGCAGCGGCATCCTGCTTGATGCAAATGACCTTGTACTGGGATATACTGCAACGCTTTTTCAGTTTTGTTAACGACAAGCATTGAAACCGCGGATAAATGTCTGGATAGTCGCTGAATGAAATATGACGGCAGCAATAGTACTTGCTTGTTGCAGGAAACAGCAAATGAGGAGGACTCGGTATTCCGCATTCTGACCCACGAAGAAGAAACTGGCAAGTTCGACCTCCCCCATACCCGACATCCCCAGGGGATACCAAGCTAGGTACCGTGGCATTTCTTTCTGCCTGGATCTTAGCTTTGACAATAGCCTTGGCAACAGCCTCGATATCTTCGACTTTCTTGACTTGCCTGATTGGTTCATCCTCAGCCTGTCTTTCGGATATCGCTTTGGCTTTCTCACTATCACCCTTGGCATTGGTCTTGCTTGTAATGCTCGCTTTTTTGGTTTCGGTCAGTTCTTTTGTTTCTTCCTGCGCATTTTTGATAGCCTCAGCTTCCTTCTTGATGTGACTTTCAGATTCTGGTTCAACCTTAGGCGCTGGACTGGAGCTTCGACTAGGAGTAGGACTCGGAGTAAGAAGGGGTACCTTGGAGGCGTTAACCTTGGAGGCGTTAACCTTGGCATCATTGTCACCGACGCCTTCACCGATTTCTTCTGGCGCTTCAGATGCTTGATCCTTAGGTAAGGTCAATTCTTGTTGCTCGACCTTGATAGAAACCAAATCGGGAGAGCCTCCTTGCCCCACCGATTCGGCCTTTGTCTCTTCCTTTTCGTCGTCCACGGGACTTTTGGAGGCGTTAACCTTGGCGTCATTGTCACCGACGCCTTCACCGATTTCTTCTGGCGCCTCAGATGCTTGGTCCTTGGATAAGGTCAATTCTTGTTCCTCGACCTTGATAGAAACCAAATCGGAAGAGTCTCCTTGCCCCGCCGATTCAGCTTTTGTCTCTTCCTTTTCGTCGTTCACAGGACTTTTGGAGGCGTTAACCTTGACATCATTGTCTCCAACGCCTTCACCGATTTCTTCTGGCGCTTCAGATGCTTGATCCTTAGATAAGGTCAATTCTTGTTCCTCGACCTTGATAGAAACCAAATCGG
>MU616919.1:0-32013 GCA_025201705.1 Dissophora ornata | reverse complement strand
AAAAAAAAAAAAGTTCGAATATATTATATCGAGGGATAAGGCGAAATCAGGTATCAAGACCCGCTACTATCAATCTAGCAACCTCCTGGCGCCGGTATGGCGCTCGAGAGCCCAAGAAACCCGGGATACACTCCAGGGTACACTAGGTAAATTAAATATAAGGAATAATGTACAAAGTCCTAGAAACACGAAGCTCATCCTAATTGGTCCAGTGGTCAGGATTCCTCGCTTTCACCGAGGCGGCCCGGGTTCGAACCCCGGATTGGGAACTTTCTTTTGTTATTTTCTCTTTCCCCTATTACTTTTTTGGTTTTTTTTTGTCGCTGCGGTGGGAAGAAAAGAGTATTTTGAGTTCCTCATTCGAGATTGTGGGACATGATGGGAGATGAAAAGTCAAAGCGTGGAATAAATATGTTTTTTTTGTTACACGTCTCATCTCTTTCACCCATTCACTCAATCGTCTTTGGAATCGTCCCTCATCAAATAACATATAAAAAGGAAGAAAGGCGGCCCAGAACTTGACAAAGAGAGAAACAAGAAATAAATATGTTTGGATTCTACACTCGGGCCTTGGCCAACTATCCGATTCCGACGCAGGCTGTGACAACTGGTACGAGAAAAGGGAAAGGACACAGGCAGCGGAGGGTCAGCGTGAGGCGCGAACGCGTTTTGTTCTAATTTTCGAATGGATTCTTAACCCCTAACTCCTTGAGCAATTGCTCCTTTTCTTTTCTTGCCCTGGTGGGCTATCTTTGATAATGACGTCCGTAAACATAGGCATGTTGTTTGGCACTGGAGATCTCATGGCCCAGTTTCTGATTGAGCACAAGGCTGCCACCGCCACCGCGCCCACATCTGGATCCATGGTCCAGTCACAGTGGGATATGGCAAGGACGGCAAGAATGGCCATTTTCGGAGCTGGGTTTGCAGGACCCGTGCTACATCACTGGTACAAGTTCCTGGACAGGACCATCCGGCTCTCGACACCTGTACGGACTTTGTTCGGTAGAGTGGCTCTCGATCAGATCTTTTTCGCGCCTTGCTTCATTGCCTCATTCTTTGTCGGCCAAGGTCTTTTGGCCGGCGCGAGTCGACAGACCATTCAGGATCGGTTGAAAAAGGTGCGAAAATGCGGGTTGTGTTTTTCTTCATTGTTTGCCTTGTGTTTGTTCAGTGGAAATGGGTTTCTTGCAATTGGGCAATTGATAACAGGCTGGGATCCGTCGTGCCGAACTCCTATTGAAATAACCCCGTAGGGATATCCTGGAGCGTTGAAGGGCAATTACATCGTATGGCCAGCCGTCCAGTGTCTCAACTTCTGGTTGGTGCCTCTGCAGCATCGCTTGATGGTCGTAAACACGTTTGCGCTGGGTAAGTTGGACGCATGTTGTTGGCCCACATGTATTTTGTTCCTTATCTTTTCAGCTTTCAAGTCACGCTGTTCTGACCCATTTCCTGATCTGGGTTCATTATTTAACCAGGCTGGAATACTTATCTCTCCCATGTAAATCAAACATCGCGCGAGGCTGTCAAGGCACAATGATAATAAAAAAACCGACTACCCCATTATCCACATCCATGTAGCGAATTACAATTGCTTGATGATCATGAAAAAGATGTTTAATAATATGTACTATGTGTGAATGCTGTTTGGCACTCGGCTTATTCTACGTGTGTTTGATATCCTGCTGAAATCTCATTACCCTCGTCCTATCTCCAATTCACGATTAATAACGGTGAAACTCCTCGGGCTCGCGTCCGCGCAAGTGAGGAACGCCAGTTCCCTCCTGGTAGACCTGGGTCCAGAATTCCTTCAAGTCGGGCTCGGGAGAGTTCTTCGACTCCTCAACAGCCTGATCGACCTCAGCACGGGCAGCCTTGTCGATAGCCTTCATCTCGTCCTCAGTGATAACGTTGAACTCCAAGAGGCGCTGCTTCAAGCCAGTGATGGGGTCGTTGTTGGAGCGCATGTGCTGAATCTCCTCACGAGTACGGTAGGTGGTACCAGGGTCGGACATGGAGTGACCACCATAACGGTAGGTCTCCATCTCGAGCAGAAGAGGACCCTTTCCAGAAGTGGTCCACTCCTTGGCGTAGGCGCAAGCTTGATGGACAGCCAAAACGTCCATACCGTTGACCTGCAGTAGCAAACATTGATAAATGAGATGAGAAATCAGTTAGAGGGGAAATGGAAAGGACGGAGCATACAGGTGATACGGTATCCAGCAGTGGCCCAGTCTATACCTTCAAACCAGGGATGTAGTCACCGCGCTTGAAGTATTGAGTGTTGGCAGAGGAGCGGTTGGCGGATGTTCCCATTCCGTAGCGGTTGTTCTCGCAAACAAAGACAGCAGGGAGATCCCAGAGCTTGGCCATGTTGTAGGCCTCAAAGACCTGACCCTGGTTAGAGGCACCATCACCATAGAGAGAAAAGGTGGCGGCCTTGTGGCCAAGATACTTTTGCGCGAAGGCAATACCGGCACCCAAAGGCACCTGGGCACCGACAATACCGTTACCACCAAAGAAGTTGGGGGTGAACATGTGCATGGAACCACCCTTTCCGCCAGAGATACCGGTCCTACGTCCGAGAAGCTCAGCCAGGATCGAGGTAATAGAAGCACCACGCATGTAGGTGAAACCGTGGCAGCGGTACGCGGTGATGATCTTGTCCTGCTCCGTCAAGGCGGTCTCCATGCCGACGGCGACGGCTTCCTGTTGTTATTGACGCCGGACGTCATTAAAATGGCAAAGGCGAAGAGCATGAGTCTTCAGATCCTTTATGGTTTTTCTCACGATAATTATCCAGAAAGGCTTCAATGGCCAGGCTACGATTGCTCCAAGCCATTGACGTCCTTTCTTTCTTATATTCTTATAGCGTGAACACCAAAGTCCACGCGAACGCGAGCCTTATTGTTCTTATTGTTCATTACCTGACCAGTGCACAAATGGCAGAAACCACGGATGAGCTTGGCCTTGTAGAGACCGTCCGAGGCCATCTCCATGCGTCTCATGGTAACCATACTCTTGTACATTCTGACAAGCTCTTCCTTGGAGATGTTGACCTCGAGGGAGGGGACATCGCAGTTGTAGGACTCGAAGGATTCCTTGTGGAGGCTGATGCTGACGTTGCGGGCAACGGCGGACGAGGCAAAAGTGCGGACGTTCTAGCAAAGATAGGGTGAACTGAGTGTCAATCAAGGGAACCCAAAAAAAAGCCAGCAGATAACGATAAAATCGAGCATTGGCACTGGCTATCATCATGTCTTTTGATTTTCTGGCGGCTGCGGGAAGCGCCACTCTGGCGCGTAGAAATGTAGAAATGGCGTCCATGAGCGATCCCTGATTTGGTTGGGGGCGGCTGGATTCCCTGCTCTTCAATTTTTGTACTATAATTTTTTGGGTTGATCTGTCCAGAGTGGCTCCACCACGGCATGGGAATATTTGGGAGGAGGGGCGGGTATTTACCAAGGGGGCAATGAAAGCCCTGGCAGCGACCTTAGCGAGGCTGATCTTTTGGGAGGACAACATTGTGCGTGAGGGAAGGATGGGGGAGGGATGGGAGATGGATGGAGAGAAAGAAGAGAGAAGAGAGGCAGGGGGAGCACACAAAAGATATGCGGGTAGAGTTGGGTGGGGTTGGTTGGGTGGGTCTTTTTTTTCCACGACCGACCGCCCAAAAAAATAAATAAATGTCGACGGCAGAGAGATAATGATAAGATGCGTTGTGGAGGAGTTTGGGAGCCAAATCCTATTTCTGCGCTGGAGCAGCGGGCAGTCCTCTTGCGTCCTCACAACTCCAGGAGGATCTGTGCTCTGAAAATTTTTATTGATCTGCTCGCTCGCTCTGCTGAGTTTCGAAACGTGCCCTCGTCTAACAACTGAGTGCGATGGCGATGCCAGCGTTACTCGTCCTCTCTTGCCGACGCCACACTGCTGCCAGCCAGCCAGTCAGTCATGTCTGCCGCATCTCGAGGATCGTCGCTGTGTCTCTCGAGAGGGGCGTGTAGGGACGCGAAGGAACGCATCTGCTCGCTCCACGACCGACGGTTAATCGATAAGAAAACGCGGGCATCCATCGTAGCTCGAAGAGAACTAAAAAACAACCTTGCATATGGATGTGTGGAACAATCGGCGTTCAAGGACATGCGCAAACACCCGCCTGTTTTAGGTTATGGACTCTCGGCCACTCTTGCGCGTTCACAACCGGCGGCGATCACAGAACCCGCTTTGCTCTTCCTGCTTTGCCCGTATTCGCGTCCGACGCGTGCGGCTTTGCACAAATTGAACCAAGCTCAACTGTCGCTACTTTTGGGATATCGTTTGCCGCGTTTGCAATAAAAGCCGAAGCTAGATCGCCAAAGCCTCATTTTGCAGCTGCATCCGATATCGCGCCTTCGCTTTATCCTGTCCACTGCCTGCCTACCCGCGGATCATAGCTCGACGACGCCAGGGCGAGATGTAGAGAAGCTCTCATCGCATCCTGGTGAGTGGATCCAAAGGAGCTAGAGCATTCAAGGCGAGAATATCATTGCCTCCTAGCGCTGTGATTAGCGAGTAGACTGACGTAGTATAGCTCGTCATTCCAGGATGCTCCGGCAACACGCCCTGAACACCAATCCGCGATGCAGCTCACCCAACAATGGACATAGGCGCCTCAATGCCTGCCTTTCCCTTCAGAGGCAGATATGCATCCACTGGTATTGCAGGATCTCATACGATGTTAAGACGACCATTGGAAAGTATCCCCCATGCACAAAACAGAACTTTTCAGACCCATATTTTGGAGTATGCCATGGCGCCGCTCAGCATGAGAATCCCTCACAGCACGGGAGACGACGGAATTCATTCTAAGAGTAACATGGACATGGATTCGTGGTACCGGGGCTGGATTGGATTATGAGGTCGAACCAGTATGGGGCTTTGAAGAAAGAGACTTACTTGGCAGAGGTTACATACCTCTTGCATGGTACGCTTGAAAAATATGCACATACACGACAGACGTCAAGGTTGGAAAGAACAGCGTGAGGACACGATGCGATCAGCAGATGGGCAGTGATAGAGAAGGCGGAAGGGCTGATTGTTAGAGCACGATTGGTGGCGCGTAGAGGGGAACTGGTCGACGGAAGAATGAAGCCATGGGACGCACGTGTCACGGCGCTGGATCCGCAAACAGGAGGGCCAAGAACCAAGCGACCTGGGATGGCAGCATAGCTCGTTGCAGTAGTAGTGTCTGCCATCGGCGAGGGTGGATGACCATGGTTCTTTTAGGATTTCAGGTCTTTTAGGGGTCCTTGTTGCGAACCACCGCCGAAAATACGTGAACTGCGTCTCAGTCGCGGCGGAAAAGGTCTTTTACCGCCTCCGCGTCCACGCGCCATGCGTTGTCTGTGTAGGCTGACCTCTTCCCGTCGTCTCTCTTTGCCTCTTTTTGTTTCTTTCCCTCCATTTTCTTTGTCCATCGTATTCATCTCCACCGTTGCATTCCTAGCCCCCTCTCTTTCTCTGTTTAACTTTCAAACCTTCTTGTCCAACCAGTAAATCTCCATCCCACCCTTCATTCACAACTCCCAATCACCATGCAGACCATAAAGTGCGTCGTTGTCGGAGGCAAGTACCAGCACCATCACTTTTCACCAACGCCAAGCTTTCCGACACCGTTGCTGTTGCCTTTGTTGCGCATAAGCCAATGTGTTGGCATGTATCCTATCATTACCCTAACGCTGATTCTCTCTCTCTACCTCATCTCTGCCGATTCGCTCCTACTTCTGTCCTTCAGATGGCGCTGTTGGAAAGGTAAATGGACGACGCACTAGAGTAACACAGTAGCTTCCGCCTGATTAGTCGATATAATACCCAGTCTGCCCACGGCGAACAGGACAAAGGAGCGTTCGGCAACGGCTGCAACAACGGTAACAGCTGCAACCCAGGAGGCGGCTCTTTCGGCATTCAGGCGACCGTGCAGATGATCCCAGAACGACGATGAATTGAGCACAGAGACAGAACAAAGACGGCGGACCTCAAAAGGGTGTCGCCACTGCTCAAATGTCGGCAACGGACAACTACCAAACATCCGCACCTCCCTATCAAAAGAACTACTGGCGGAGCATGCGGAATCCCAGGCTCGTTTGAAGATGAATCGATGTCAGACCTTTATACTAACTGCTGACTGCATTCTTATTGCGTTCATCATAGACCTGTCTCCTTATTTCGTATACTACCAACAAGTTCCCTTCTGAATATGTCCCCACTGTAAGTCTTCTAGTCGGCATTGTGTTGGGTATCTTACAGCCTGGAGAGTAAAGTATCAGCGGTTCTTGCCAGGCGGTGGCATGGCTGGTTATATGGGCGCGTGCCCTTTGCGCTGTTAGTGGGTCATGCCTTTCCTTTTTCATACTACGGATTGGGGTCCCAGGAACAGGGAAGACGATTGCATATCATCCCACCCACGTGTCCCTATTCGACTCTGGCTCTATCTTTTTTGTTTCTGTGGTCGTTGATTGATGCACAGGTTAAGTTATTATATATAACTTTAGAGCTGCTCTCGACTGCGTTTCTGGCATCTGTTGCTCTAGCTTATTAGGACTTGAGCTTGATGTTGTTTCTCCATGCGATAGATAGCAAAGCAAAAAAAAACTGGTTCAACTGACGCCATGCCTCAGTGGGCCATCTCGCGTGGTTGCTCTACCCCTAATCGGATTTCTAACTCTGCTTCGAACGTTCATGTGCCTAATACTCGTAGGTATTTGACAACTATGCTGTCACTGTGATGATCGGAGATGAGCCCTACACCCTTGGACTGTTCGATACTGCCGGTAAGGTGGATGAGTCCTGCGCACTTGTTGTCATGTTGGTGGCTCTGTCAGCCCATGCCATGACATGCACATAGGAAAGAGTAGAATATCGCCCCTTGTTTTCATCCCGTCGTCTGATGTCCTCATGTTATTTTCGATAACATATAGGTCAGGAGGACTATGATCGCCTGCGCCCCCTCTCCTATCCTCAAACGGACGTGTTTCTTGTCTGCTTCTCCGTCACTTCGCCAGCATCGTTTGAGAACGTCAGAGAAAAGTGGTTGCCCGAGGTCCACCATCACTGCCCTGGAGTTCCATGCTTGATCGTGGGCACCCAGGTGGATTTGCGCGATGATCCGACAGTCGTAGAAAAGTTGGCTCGCCAGAAGCAAAGGCCCATTTCGGCTGAGAATGGCGAGCGCCTATGCCGCGAACAGAACGCTATCAAATACGTCGAGTGCTCGGCCCTGACGCAGAAGGGACTGAAGAACGTGTTTGATGAGGCGATTGTTGCAGCTTTGGAGCCCCAGGTTGTGCGAAAGAAGAGCAAGTGCTTGGTTCTCTAAGCGAGCTACAGGAGACAGCATTGGTCTATCCAGAAACCATAGTCATGAGGTGGATTGCGTTACTAGTATTCAGCCCAGCAAATAATAAAAGATCTTTAAGTGACCTTTGGAAGCCAAAAGCCTGGCCCAACGTATGGCCAAGAAGGTCATGCCAAGGCAGTACATTGGTGATGGCATCGTACATGTTTTGTTGGACACTGCCGCCCAACGGCCATTCGTTCAATCAATCAATCCTTTCCCTCATAGACTTTTCTACTCTTCCCTTAGTGCTTTCTCATGTAAAACAAGCACAATACTGGCATACTGGCGACTCTTGCGAAAGGTGAAGGGGCTGCCCCTGCTGTAAAGGAAGAGGAGGGGAAGTCTTCGCTATCCTTGTAACACACGCGAGCTTTACTACCCGCGAGATACAACAACGCGTTTGTGTTATGAGACATCGTAAAAAGGGGTGGGACAAAGGAGAGGAGTCTGGGACTTCCCATCAACTTTCATTTCACGTAGAACATCAGTGCGCAGATCAATCTGCAGGAGTATGGTAAAAGCCCCATCTCGACGCGCGTGCCTGCCGCGTTGAGGAGGTTGACACTCAAAGGACGGCACGGAAGAGTTATTATAACATTTCGAACTGCGTTTATGAAGATTGTCCAACTTTGCCTTTGTACCTCAAAGGTTGGAGAGGATAGACAAGGTATCGCTTTGTATTCTATGTAAGAAAAATACATAAACGCATCCTCTTTTCCTAAATACGCTCTCCCAGCGGTGAAGGAGACGGCGGTGCTTTGTAGCACATGTTGATCCCTCGCTCGCTTTAGTACACTCGGCAAGGGAGTGACTAGCTGTCGCCATGCTGTATTCTCTTGCCTCTCGCGAGCAATAATATAAAACTTAGTACCCATAACAAAGAACACTCAACATGGACGGTATGAGAATTTTCAGTGGCGGGATGAGGGCGTAGACAAATAGTGAGGGCAAGATACCACTGTAAATGAGCATGGGCCGTTCGGAACACAATAATATTTTACTCAATTGTGCTTCTTCAAGAGAGCCCGGGACAACTTGCATGAGGTCGAAGGCTTCAACGACGGGAATGCCTCTTTCTTCCCCGTTTTTCTCTCCCCAGCCACACACCCCCAACTCAAGTCCACCAGTAACCATCTTTTGTCTTTCTCATATTTCTCTTGCTCATTGTCTTCTCCTTGTGTCTTGCGCCATCCTCTCATAACGATTCAACAGAGCTATTCCTTGGTAATTCAACATTATATGCCCATTCCTGATCGAGCCAAAGATACTAGTGGTATGGCAGGGGCCAGATTGAATTTCCAGGGTAGGGGCTAATATCTGATAACAACAATCGTTGGTAGACGTGACAAGTCAAAAGCGAACATCAACCTACTCGGTCACGCTGCCCAGTGCCAACGGTCTTGAGCAATAAGAAAACAGCCTTGTGTTTGAGGTGAGCACCACTTCTTGGCCCTTGATAATCGATGAATGAGCATCAGTGAAATGTTTATCAATCCCTATTGTGCGATGACGAGTTACTGAGTGTTATCATACTCAAAAGAAATGCAGCACAACCTCTACCACTGAAGCGACTGCAGTCTATCTTCCACATCATATCCGTTGCTGCTTCCCGATCATCTTGCGAAGGTATCCGCTAATTGTAAGGACGTCGGCTAGAGTCGTTAACGTTACCCTTCATATTCATTGTAAAGCAGTTAGGGACCGAAAATCAAATCAAAACAAACAAAAAAAAATCCAGTGGACAACCAGAGATCAATATGCTAGGCAATCTGTATTCGAAGTTGCGAAACGCTCTTCCGCCACAAGAGGCACTGGAGCTGGCCAATGGGTATATGGAGAACGCGCGCAAGGCAAAGAGTCCCGAACTCGCTCTGACGTATTGCGGCGACGCAGAAGCAGCCTTATCCCGCATAAGAGGATCCGTGAGAAAGACCCATATTTCGTCCTCAGGCATTGAGGATCGAACTCTTTGCAATAAGATCGCTACCACTTATTCTGAACTTGGAGAACTTTTGGACAGTTTGGAACATCACGCCAAGGCGAAAGCGATTTAGTGCAAAGGCAGAAAAATGGGGGTATGTAAGAGGCAGTGGTTTTCGTTGTGGGAAGACTGAGACTCATGCATCTAATCGTACTACGATGTTGCATATTCCGTGCGACGTAGAGGACAAGTTCAGTTACCAGGTCAATCATCCTCGCACTGCAACAACGTCGAATCGTCTCATTCTTTAGATCTTGCAGCATGGTCCACTATGGACCCCTCTGCCGTTCAAACAACATCCCCTCCTCGTAGTCCTCCTTCTTCCTATCCTCTACCTCTAATTCCTGACAATGCAAGCCGCAGCATCGCAACAATCCCTCAAAATATTTTTGCAAAGGACATGGATTAGCCTCCTGACATAAACAAGTTGCCGCGACCGGACGAGCGTCTCGAGAACATATCCCAGCTCGTTCACTGCCTAAATCTTCTACAATCTTCACGATCTCCCGAGGACACTCCCGATCAGTCCGAGAAGGATTGGATAAACGCCACTCGGCACAATACAGACGAGCAGGAGAGGTTGAAGGTGGTGACGATCAACGTGCTCAAGGAATTTACTCACGATGAACTCAAGAACGCCAATGCTGTTGCAGAAGTCGTATCCCTGGTCCCTGTTCTCGAGGAACACGATCTTCAAAAATTACTCCAGCAGTTGTTCCATGGTATCGAACAATCCGAAATGCTGGATTTTGATCTACTTAAAGGACTGGCGCAGCTTGTGCAAGCCGCTCGTCCAGGTCATCTCAACGCTGATGATCTGGTCAAAATATTGCAACTCATCAGCACACGCTTAAGAGGCACTCACCATCAATCTCCAGACTACATCAACCAGTTAACACTGACGGTGTCACGCGCTCTGGATGCCATGGCCGATACAGAGGTTAAGGATATAGACCGCGAAAGGCTTCACGCACCTCTAGCAGCCTATTTGCATGGGCTTGAAGGTAACAGTGACCCTTACTTGGTCTATCAAGCTGCCTACGCCTCTCAAGCTTTATTGTACGTCCCTGATGATGAGACACCATGGCAAGCGACGCAGCGGCGCACAGGGAAAGTGGTTAAGGGTGTTGCAGGATTAGTGAGTGCGGTAAAAGGCTTGGATCTCAACGGCTTTGTGGAGGGCTTAAGTCATATTCATGAAGGACTGACAGGAGCAGCGGATGTCTTTACAGTAGCCAAAAGTGCATATGAAGACGTCAGCGCACTGGCCCAGAGCGGACAACAATTTCTGGACTGTCTTAAGGAGGGATTGAGCTTTAGCCGCAAACGTATCTGGTATCCGGCATTGCGAGGAGCAGATATCTTGCTTCGAAATGGCCAGCTCGTCGAGTTCAAGAGGCTGGTCTGTGAAGTGCCTTGCCGACATGATCCTGCATTTCAATGGGGAGTATGCCAACGGTTAGGAGAGATCGCAGCCAATGCGGAGTGTGATGAAGACTCTCGAAAGAGTGCTGTTGCATTCCTAGGGGAGATATATCGACACGATGTAGTTTGGGGTCATCACGCCAACATCAAGCAATTGATCCTCGATATCCTTATGCAATTGACAGCTCCATCTGGAAGTGAAGTACAAGGTATGAGATTGAGATTGATACTTTATGGACGACCACAGATATCGAAACAGAATCAACTGCATGTAACCAATCACTGAATTGTTCGATCCATTTCCATGCTATAGTCGCTGTAATCTTGCTCCAAGAGTTGGAGACGGCTGGAGACGCCAAGAAACAAGAGCTTTACCGAATTTCTCGAAAGGAGGGTCCAAGTGCGCATCTACTGAAGGTCGCCTTACTCCCACAGTTGTCTCCATCCCTGCTCGATCGAGCTCAGAACAAGTCCGATGTCGAAGATAGCCTGCGCCAATTGAAAGAGCGACGGTTAAAGGGAAGAGACAATTACGTGTATATTTCTCTACAAGCCAAGGTCAGCCTAAAAGCCTACGACGACGCACTGTTCTCTTTGATGGACAAAGTCAAAGAGTTCTTAGATAGCGAGAAGAAAGTAATTTTGTTACTAGGCGATTCTGGTGCGGGAAAGTCTACATTTAACCAGGAACTCGAACGCGACTTGTGGAAGAACTACAAGAAAAAAGAGAGCCGAATCCCACTCTTCATCACGTTAGCAACAATGGAAGATCCCGAGCATGATGTGATCGCCAAACAACTACAGAACGAAGGGTTTACCGAGGCTCAAATCCGGGAGCTCAAAAACTATCGCGAGTTCGTCTTGATTTGTGATGGGTATGACGAGAGTCGCCGGACGAATAACCTGTACATGAGTAACCGACTGAATCTACCAGGGGGATGGCGCGCTCAAATGGTGGTCAGTTGCCGCAACGAATACCTTAGCAACGATTATCTGGACCGCTTCCAGCCAGTAGATCGTAATCGTCAAGTCACGTCACCTCTATTTCAAGAGGCAGCCATTGCACCATTCTCGAGGGATCAGATTCAGGACTACGTCAAGCAATTTGTTTCAATGAATAGTCTACAGTGGCAAGCTACCGACTACTTACAGACACTTGATCGGATACCCAGCCTGAGAGATCTAGTGAAGAATCCGTTTTTGTTAACCCTGTCGCTGAATGTATTGCCCCGCATGGTGGATTCAGGCCAAACCCTCTCGGCAACTCATATCACCAGAGTTGCATTGTATGACCAGTTCGTGGAGCAATGGCTTGAGCGAGGCAAAATACGACTAGTCGAAACCGTGAGTGGTCAAGAGAAGAAGGCATTTGAGAGGCTGTTGGCTGAAGGATTCACACAGAGGGGAATTGCCTATTTGAAACACTTGGCAACAGCGATTTTTGAGAATCAAGCGGGTAATTCAGTGGTCGAGTATACGTCTTCTCGAGATCAACGGACATGGAAAGAGGCCTTCTTTGGTCAGGATGACGAGAAGAAACTATTACGTGAGGCATGTCCACTGAACCACAACGCCAATCAATACCGGTTTCTCCATCGGTCAATTCTTGAATACAGTTTGGCGCGCGCAGTGTTCGAGCCACAGGAAGTAGGATGCGATGGAGCGAAGACTGTGGAGCCAACCATACCTGTGTCACGCCGAGGGAGCGTGAGTTCTACTTACAGCTTTGAGAACCAAGATGATGTTAAGGAAGTGGTGGTTGCCGTTGAACAGCCAGTACTCGAGTCACCTTTAGGACGCAGGAGCTTCGTGGGTGAGCTGTCGATATTGCGGTTCTTGGTGGAGCGCGTTAAACAAGAACCGCTCTTCAAGAAACAGTTGTTGGGAGTCATTGAGCGATCGAAGACAGAGACTATCGAGCTCGAGAAAGTACGCAGGGCGGCAGCCAATGCGATCACAATATTGGTCAGGGCAGGGGTACATTTCGAATGTGCGGAACTACGAGGCATACGAATTCCGGGAGCAGATCTGAGTCATGGTGCATTCGAATATGCCCAGTTGCAAGGTGCAGATATGAGAAAGGTCCTTCTTCGAAATGCTTCGCTAAACAGAGCCAATTTGAACAGGGCACAGATGGCAGGCGTACAGTTCGGCGAGTTACCGTTTCTCAAGGAAGAGGACGAAGTGTTTTGCTGCATGTATTCACCAGATGGCAAAACATTTGCTGTTGGTCTCAAAAACGGCAATATCGGCATGTATACAACTTCGGGCTGGAAAAAAACGAAGACCTCATCTACTCATAGCCTCCTGGTGCGGAGCATCGCATATTCACCAGACGGCAGTCAAATTGCATCTGGCAGTGATGACTTGACTGTGCGATTATGGGATGTAAAAACAGGAGATTGCCATCACGTCTTGGTTGGCCATCACAACCACATCCGAAGCGTTGTGTATTCGCCGACAGGTGGTCAGATTGCGTCTGGTAGTGCAGACTGTACTGTACGACTGTGGGACAATGAAACTGGAGATTGCCGTCGTACCCTGATCGCCCATACCAGGTGTGTTTCGAGTGTCATTTATTCGCCAAACGGTGATCAGATTGCATCTGGAAGTTGGGACGGCACAGTACGGCTGTGGGATGTTGAAACCGGGGATTGCCGCCACACCTTGAGGGGTCATTGCGGCGGTGTTTGGAATGTCGTGTATTCGCCGAAAGGTGATCGCATTGCGTCCTGCAGTGGCGACAGGACGGTGCGACTGTGGGATGTTAATTCGGAGATTGCCGTCACATCTTAGCCGGCCACAGCGACTTTATTTCCAAGGTTGTGTATTCTCCGAAAGGTGATCAGATTGCGTCTGGCAGTTATGACAACACAGTGCGACTTTGGGACATTGCAACAGGAGATTGCTGCCACATCTTACGGGGCCATAGGAATGGTATTCGAGATGTCATGTATTCTCCAAAAGGCGATCAGATCGCGTCCTGCAGTGAAGACTGGACAGTGCGGCTGTGGGATGTTGAAACCGGAGATTGCCGCCAGGTCTTGAATGGCCACAGCAAAGGAGTTTTGAGCGTCTTGTATTCGCCGACGGGTGATCAGGTTGCGTCTGGCGGCTATGACATGACAGTGCGGCTTTGGGACGTCGAGACCGGAGATTACCGTAGCACCTTGAGCGGTCATTGTGGCAGAGTTTGGAGCGTCATTTATTCTCCAAAAGGCGATCAGTTTGCATCTGGCAGTGGGGACGGGACAGTGAAGCTGTGGGATGTTAAAACCGGAGATTGCCGCCACACTTTGAATGGCCATAAAACAAATGTTACGAGCGTCGTGTATTCACCAAAAGCAGATCAGGTTGCCTCAGGCAGTGATGACCGCACGGTGCGGCTCTGGGACCCTGAGACAGGAGATTGCCGTCATACCTTGGACGGCCACAACGATAGTGTTTGCTGTGTCGTATATTCACCAACGGGTGGTCAGATTGCGTCTTGTAGTCGAGACAGCACAGTACGACTTTGGGATGTTGAAACAGGAAAATGCCGCCACACCTTGTATGGTCACAGCAGCGTCGTCCATAGTGCCGTGTATTCGCCAAAAGGCGATCAGATTGCATCTTGCAGTTGGGACTGCACAGTGCGGCTATGGGATGTTAAAACCGGAAACTGCCGTTACAACTTGACCGGGCATCTCAACATTGTTTGGAGTATCGCGTATTCTCCACAAGGCAACCAGATTGCATCTGGCAGCTTAGACAACACAGTGCGGCTTTGGGACATTGAAACAGGAGAATGCAGACACATTATACGGGGCCATAGCGGGAGTATTCGAAGTGCCATGTATTCTCCAAAAGGCGATCAGATTGCATCTGGGAGTGATGACGGGACGGTGCGGCTGTGGGACGTTGAAACAGGAGATTGCTGCCACACCTTGACTGGCCACAGTGCGGGTGTCTTGAGCGTCCTGTATTCGCTTGCAGGCGATCAGATTTTTTCTGCCGGTCATGACAGGACCGTACGGCTGTGGGACGTGGCGTTGGGTCAGTGTCGTGTGGTGATTGAAAATGGCGCTGAAGTCGACAGCATGTCCTGGATAGCAAACGTCGACGGCCACTACATCGTGATTGGTTGTGATGATTGGTCAGTTCGACTTCGGCAAGTCATTGAAGATGGAAGCAAGTGCTTTGAGCGGTTGTACTGGAGATCTCCGCAAGAAAAGCTCGTTTTGTGGAATACGTCGATACAAGACGCGAAGGGGCTAAGTCGATTGAATAAACAGCTCTTGAAGCAACACGAGGTTGTGGAAGAGACGGCTCCGTTGTAGTCAGAGTCTTTACAAGGAGGATATAAAGCGAACTGATTTGATATCCTTCCACTGTTCTTGGGGAAAAATAGCTCACTCTATTACCATGTACCAGTCGCACCACGGCATTAATCCTTGGTATCTCTATTGTGAGGGCGATCTAATAACGCGACTGTTGTCATTCGGTGCGTCAATGCTTCAAAGCAACATGCACCCATCATGGAAGAGCAATTTTTATATTTTTATCCATGTGTATGATGATCTAGTAGTTGAGCCGAGAATATAAGTCCCACACCGGCCACATCATCAGCTGCACATGGGAGTATTTTCTCTCGCATTCAGCTTGTTACAAGCATATTGCCCTTGTGCAGCTGGAGTTGCCTCCGATGACCTTTTACCGCGAAGAACAATGGAACTACTAGTCCAACTTTAGCCTGGACATGCTAAACCCTTCAGAAGAGGTCAGATCAACCGCGGAAAGCACGACGTCGATGCTCTTAGCCCACCTTTTGCAACGTCTCAACGATCTAGAGGCAATGCGCGATCGGACAATGCAGCCACCTCAAAGAGAGAAGATAAATGAGATGCTACAGCAGGTTCTCGCTATTTATGAACCATCCTTTCACGCATTGCCAGGCCAAGGTCTGAACAATAGGCGGCAGAGGCAGCGCTACTAGCACTTTTCATACACTGCCAGATGACAGACAGCCAAATAAAAAAAAGGTCTTTTTTCTTTAAGTCTCTCGTTCTCACGCTGCCCAGGTAAAATTAGAAATAAGGTTACTCCGTGCTAACCCAATGCAGAATCTCGAGGGACACAGCTGCCATTCCTCGCAGCGACAGAAAACTATTCACAGCATCATATCTGGCGATGATAGAGGCACCCAAACGCTATTACAAATACTAAGGAGACTATTCTAATAATATAAAACTTTTTTGACGAGAATCCGTTATGAAATGGCTATTGTATGCTTGATTCAAGTGCCGGTTGGCATTTCTTGACAGGTTTTTTGCTTTCTGCATAGGCGTGATACTGCTTCCGCTATGTAAAACCCGTGTATGACACGCGCTTCGTGTTCTCCGTTGATACATCCAACTATCCTGTCAATTTGGACGGTTTTGAAGAAGTGATGGTAAAGTTCTTTATTCTTTAACATATCAACGCATTTCCTCTAGTCATCCGAGCTAATCTTTTTCTCTAAAACGCGTTCAAGTCACTGTACCAACCACTAACTCCACCCAATTTCATATGAAACATTTCTAGACCTCAGGAAATATCAGCAATGATATTCTCTGCAAGTTCCAACAGGAGCTGGGGCGTTCTGACAAGTTTTGATAGACTTTACTATGTGGGATTTTTTCTCTGCTCCGTCTTTTTATATCATGATTACAGTCTTTGATAATGAAGATGAGGATGATCCCCCTTCTGCAGATTCAACTGTGGGAGACGCAGAGCCATCGGTAGATTGCGGATTGGTGGATGCGCCGCGGCGATGCTGGATTCTCCGTTCCACGTCTTCCATCATTGGGATGATCACCTGTTGCAACGTCATCTCCTTGTATCCTTCAAACTTGCACCTCGACGACATGAACGTCCTCGCAATCTGGTTCGCGGCCGGTACGCGCTGCAAACTCGCCACAGCCTCAGCTTGTGCTGCAGAAACGGCTGCAGCCATGGCAGCCGAGGCAGCAGCAGTGCTATCGCCATCCTGAAGTTGCTGCTGCTTCTTTGAATCGAGTCGATCGTGTGTCTGGACAATCCTCGCGAGCTGAATCGCATCGGCCTCCTCGACCCGATCCCGCAGTCTCTGCGCAATATCCGCCCACTTGATATCTGTATGGTCCGTGTACCCGTCCTCCTGAATCATCCGGAGCACGTCCAACTGCTGTTGCAGTCCACTGCGGCGTCGGATCGGGCCTTTAGGAGCCATAGGCACCAGAGCCGGGATCGGAATTGATGCGAACGCTGCGGCCGAGAAATCGTCATGGTCTTCGTGATGAGCATCGCCAGTGAGATGGGTCTCAGCGCCGTCGTGCAAGTTGTTCGAGTCAGACCCTGATAGGTTGGCCGACATGGCTTGAGTCCAGAGCATATTGTCGCTGCCATTGGTGGGAAGAACGCCCTGAAGAGCCGCTGCAAGCATCAAGACATCCTGCGCGACTGTCGTCTTGCTGTGATCCTCGTTGGCGTTCATGTCGAGGCCGAGGTCATCATGGAGCTGAAGGGTTTGCTGTTGCTGTTCTTGTTGCTGCTGCTTTCCACCAGCGGCAGCTGAGGTCACATTGGCCGCAACGGCCGCATTGGCAGCCACAGTTGCGGCTGCTACTGCTGCTGCAGAGCTCGGAGCTGTCCATTCACCCCTCTCCAGCCGCGGCTGCAGCGTCTGCGAGTACCGATGTCGACATTGGTGCCTCGTCCTCGTTCCTTCCATCCGCTCCGAGATCAACGTCCACATCGGACTCGAATCCAGGATATTGGCCTTTCCTTGCTGCAGCGCCAAATCCTGCATGATCGTCAAAAGTTTCTCGTCCTCGTGCGGTTGCCAAGGTCCTGTGACCATGGTGCTCTGGTCCTTTAGATGGTTGCGGTACCGATCACGACAGCTGTCGGCCATACGACCGAGTTCAGTGCCGATTGTTGTCCATTGGCCCTTGTGCTTTGCGTAGAGCTGGATGAGTTTCTGATCATCCTCTTTGCTCCATGCACCGACGTTGTTCTGGGGATGGAACATTCGGCGCACGTGGAGGTAGATATTCAGCAAAGGGCGCGTCTGTAAGCGCACAGCTATTTTCGCGTAAAATAAGAACAATGAGAAATAATGCAGTTTATGAGTTTTCAGCAAGCTACCTGTGACGCTTAGAAAAGAATATGCACTGAGGTTCGGGGTTGCTTACCGATCTCGACCCAAAGTGCCTTTAGGTCATTTTTCTCAAAACGCCCTCGGCCGTTGCCGTTCTCAAACCAACGTTCAATCGCATCCTCTGGCATGTTGTTGCGTGCAACATAATCCTTGATCGTCTGCCGAATCAACTCATCCTCGCGTGAGCTGAACGTCCCTGTTTTATACGCAATTTCTATATATATAAAAAACGTGCATACTATTAGCCGAACGCTCAAGGGACCATGATAACCAAGAGATAATGTGAAGGCATACATCGAAACCGAGAACCTACGTTTTTCTTTCAGAGCAGTGGCCATGAGCCATTTCGTATGCAGGGGGTTGCTGCTCGTAACAGCGCCTGGATCCGATTTAGGTTGATCGACTGTTGATCCTCCCGGTGAACCGGAACTATTGTTTTGGTTGTCAACGCTCGTGTCCTTCTCAGGTTTGTCGTGGCTACCGCCCTGAGTAGAATCCTCTGTTGATTGAGGGGGGTTCGGGAGGTTGATAGTCGGTTTTAACGTGGCCAGGATCGAGGGATCACCCAGATTCATCAGCACGCTGCTGGCATCAAGAGTGGAAGTGTGAGAAGTGCTCGCGGCCTGGTGCTGCTGTTCCTCCGCGGTATCGGTACCTCTATTGCTATTGCCGAGGTTTCCTTTCAGACTCTGTTCAATCAACAGCCGCATATCCGGGATGCTCGCAATCGATTCAATAATCTGTTCCCTGGTTAAGCGGGTATCAGTGGAAGGACTCAGCGGAATCTGCTGCTGGAGTTGTTGCTGCATTCTCAGAACCTCGTCGCTGACTCCTCCGATATCATGGTCCTGGCGTTGTTGCTGATGTTCCTGCTGTTGCGACTGGCCCGAAGAATGCGCCATCATATTGGAACTATCGCCAGCATTGGCCAAAAGATCCGCCATGGTCGTCATGACTGCTGCGCTGGCAGCATCGACCGTTGTGGAATTCGGTGTTGAATGATTCAAAGAGAGGTCCGAGATCGACCCATGGTTGTCTACTGCTACAGAGTCAGAATCTTGTTGTTGATGGTGGTTGGCCTGCGTTGATTCTGAACTGGTGCCTGTGTTTCCGAGGATATTGAATTCGCCAAGTCCGTTCCCAAAGTCATCAGAGTCGCCTGTAGAGGAGACGAGAGCTTTCTTGAAACTAGCATTCAATGCATCCTCGCTGTTCTTCCGCTTCTTTGTTGCCGTCGTCTGGTTTTCCATTATCAGAGCTCGAATTCGCGATGATCGTAGTCAGGGATTTCAAGTAGAAAGAATGGTAGTTGACGCGGGAATGTTGAGTGGAGAGGTTACTAGGATGGACTGCAAGTCAATACCGATGATTAGTCAGCGACGCAAAGAGCATTATCAAGTCTGTCATTGCCCATGGATCCATGATGGGTCGTATCGACAACTGCTAGTCTGAGAAAGCACTCCTTGACCAAACAAAGTAATTTCTCTGAACTCGGATATTGCACCCAAGCGAAAGGGTCAACCTCACAGAGAAATCGGAGATGAGACTTTTCGCAGAGATCCAAGATCGTCTGGGGCTCAGTTCATCCGAGGCAGTTGATGAAGAGCGCCTGGCCGTAAATGCAGTTGACGCCTCCATGCGCGCGCGCTCTTGCTTCTCCACAACATTGTCGTCCATTTCAAGCAGGTGGCCATGACTACTTACACGTTAGGCTTAAGGGTAAAGGTTGAAAGAAAGGTGTTCAAGCAAAGCTTCGCAAGGGTTGTTGGAAAAAAAAAAAAAATCTTTTGCGCCGGGGGAGTGTTGTGTGTGGCTTGTCGGAGTCCTTTTTTCCCTTGCTTCCTTGCAGGGAGAACTTCAAGGGCAACAAGGCAAGAGATAAAAAAAACACTGCCTGTCTGTCTGTACTCGATATACTCGCGGCAAGGATCCTTGGCGATGTTTGCATTTATTGCAGCACATTGCACCCCTGGATGTCTCTCTCAATCGATGCCCGTCTCCGTGATATCCGTTGCCTAATATCATGTTACTCAGTTTGGAGACACCATCAGAATTTCGACCGAGTAAAAGGGCGCGTAAAGGAATAGTAAAGAGACTTATGATGCGGTGTGAAGCAGTGTTGGTTCCAACGGTTGAGCCGCTACTAAGGAACAAGAGGTGCTGGTCAGGAGCGGCGAGCATCAGCTCGCTCGCTCTGGGACATGCGGAGCTGAACAGATAATATCCCTTAAGGGGACTGCCATGCTCAGATTTTCAGTATTTCATGAAGTTGAGCGCAGGGGCTGAGAAGTTCCTCCTCTTACTTTCATTTTCGGTAATTTAACATACTGTTCGCATCCATTTCATTGGAGACCATCCATCAGCTTCTGGGAGTCATCCGTCCATGAATCCGGATGTTTATGGGCTGCACTATGGATAGCGCGCTTCAACAACGTTTACTGCCGTCAGCTTCAGTGGCATTGCTGGATTGCAGCACTCATCAGGATCAGCGCTTGAGATCATTCTCAACGCTGGCAGATCTCAGCCTGATCTGTCGAGTCTGTGTTCACTCGCGACCTTGAATACTACACAGTTGCTCATGGATAGGAAAAAAACAGAAGAGTCAGTGTCGAGATCAGCATCTAATAGTCTCATTTGCCATGATCTGGATCGCGCCTCAACGTTTTTATAGAAATGGCTACCGCTACCCTTGCTCTTCCTGCCGGCATTGAGACCGATGGCGCCGTCCGCCTCTTCAACAAGTGGTCCTACGATGATGTTGAGGTCAAGGATATCTCTTTGATCGACTACATCCAGGTCAAGGCCCCCGTCTACTTGCCCCACACCGCTGGTCGCTTCGCCGCCAAGCGTTTCCGCAAGGCCCAGTGCCCCATCGTCGAGCGTCTCACCAACTCCTTGATGATGCACGGACGCAACAACGGAAAGAAGCTCATGGCTGTTCGCATCGTCAAGCACGCCTTCGAGATCATCCACTTGCTCTCTGACCAGAACCCCATCCAGGTCCTCGTCGATGCCATCATCAACACCGGTCCCCGTGAAGATTCCACCCGTATCGGTTCCGCCGGTACCGTCCGTCGCCAGGCCGTCGATGTCTCTCCTCTCCGCCGTGTCAACCAGGCTGTCTCCTTGTTGACCATCGGAGTAAGTTTTAATTTTGTTGCATTTTGTTTTTTTTCGACATCTGGATATATTCTGGCTACGTCAAGCAAGTGGCAGAAAGGCAGGGCGGTGCGTACGATGTTGTAACTGGGATTTTAACGGGAGCGAACGAATTTGACTGTCCTGTATTCAGCCATGGATCTGGATTGCGAGCTGAAACGGATTATCAATTGCACAAAAGTTGATCTGTTTAACTGCGTTGAAATTCGTCGAAGCACACAATACCTTATTCAGAAGGCGGGTATTTTGACAAGTTTTTTTTTCTGCTGCCCTCCCGTCTGAAATCCTGGAAGCGACATGGCAATGTTAGCCTTGCTCTTTTTTCTGCTGCTTTGCCTCTGTTAAAAGAATCGTCCCAAAGATGAGAAAATTGCAAACGCGCACACGCATATTCTATTATCCTAGGCCAGAGTAAGAGGTTTCGCCCCTTACAGTTACTAACGTTCACACTTTTTTCTGTTTTTAGACCCGTGAGTCCGCTTTCCGCAACGTCAAGTCCATTGCTGAGTGCCTCGCTGATGAGCTCATCAACGCCGCCAAGGGCTCCTCCAACTCCTACGCCATCAAGAAGAAGGATGAGTTGGAGCGTGTTGCCAAGTCCAACCGTTAAAGCATTTTCCTTTCTGCTTTTTCAAACACTTGCACAACCACTTTTTATGTGTCTTATTTTCGCTTTGTAGTCTCCAATAAAGCATGGAAATCTGCATGTAGTCTTTCCATTCAGAGGATGTTTGTAATACCAAATTCAAAAAAGCGCGTCTGTTTTTCTTGCTCATGTCATGTTCACAATCGTACATAACCTACATCAACAGATCGACATGCAAGCAGATCGATCGTGCGGTATGAGTTGTATCCAGATTGAACTGAAGGACACCTCGGGCTCACGCACTTACCGGGTGCAGGATGTGGATGATTAACGAATTGACCAGTTTGCGCTAAACAGTAGACTCCATATTATCAATTTTACTTGGTCATTTTCAAGAGGATGATTTGCTGTTCAATGGTTGGCAGGTCTTTATATTTGACTAACTAGCTAGCAAGCTGGCTGGCTCGCTTTGTAGACTAAAAAACAACTGTCCTTGTTGTCCATTAATCAGACCCACACTCACACACACACACAACGGCTTCGCATTTCATCTCTCCTTTAAAAATGAAGCGAAACCTCTGGTTCGGTGGTGGTGTACAGAATCTCGCTCTTGCGGAATCCGTTGAACTGACTGGCCGCCGTGATCGTGTAGGCACCCATGTTGTCAAAGTACAGCCAGTCGCCAGACTCCATAAGAGGCAGGCGCGACTTGGCAGAGATGCAGTCAATGCTGTCGCAGGTTGGTCCCCAGACAGAGGCGTATCCGTGGGGAACTTGGACCAGAGGCTGCTGGTACGCAAAGGCTCCGTCCTTGAGGAGAACCTTGGGTTCGCAGACCTGGTGGTCAAACATGATGCAGTTGAATGAACCGTACATTCCGTCGTTGATGTAGTACATGTGCGAGGGGCTCTGGCTCAGCTCTGGCGACAACACATCTGCAAGATCGCGGTTGATGGTTCGGCGAGCAATCACCTGGGTCGCGAGGGTGTAGGCGGATCCAACGTAGTAGCGACCAGGCTCGGCAATGACGCGCACTTCGGGTCCAAACAAAGCGTTGACGGTCGGTCCCAGGATGGTGGCCACCTTCTCGAACGTGATCCCTTCAGTCACATGAGCAGATGGGAAACCACCACCGACATCCAGAAAGTTGAACGCAAAGCCATAGTCCTTGGCCTGGTCAAACACGCGGCGCGCACGGATAACAGCCTCTCCAAAGGCGTTGGCATCGAAGCAGCCGCTTCCGACGTGGAAGCTGATTCCGATGACGTTCAAGCCCAGTTCCTGGGCAGTGGCCAGCAAGAATCCGGTCGTGTCCAGGGGAGCACCGAACTTGAGGCCAAGCTTGCAGAGCGACTTGGAGTCATCCGTGAGAATGCGGAGAACGAGCTGGGCCTCGGGGTGGAAGCGCTTGATCTTGTGCAGCTCCTCGGCATTGTCGAAGGTCATCATACTGACGTTGTTGGCATTGGCGTACTTGACAAACGAGTTTTGCTTGCAAGGGTTCGCGTAGATGATACGCGAGGGGTCGACGCCAATCTCGAGCACAGACTGAATCTCGTTCTTGGAAGCGCAGTCAAAGCCGGCACCGAGCGAGGCCAGCAGACGCATGACCATGGGGTCAGGGTTGCACTTCATGGCTACATGATTTCACAAAGAAATAAGGCGGTTAAAATTCGGTGCTCTCTCTGTTGTCGGAATGCGAACTCTCAATAAGGAAATTAAGGGTCCTCTCTCCACAACGAGAACAATAAACAAAGAAAAAAAAATATCGCAACGTCGACTGCAGACCGTAGACTTACCGAAGAAAGGCTCAATGCGGGGCAAGAGCGCCTTCCAGCGCAGGTGCTGGCGGTAAACCTCGCCCAGATCGGCCACGTAGAACGCATTCTCGGCCTCGGCGTCCTCGCTCTCAGGATCAAAGGAGGCAAGACGTGCCTGGAACATCTGGTCGATGGGGAGGGTGTGAACCTCGGGCAATTGGGCCTCACGGGACATATTGGCCTTGACACGGGACTTCAAGACCTCGATCAAGGTGGGCTGCACCAAGGTGGGGACCACCTCGAATTGGTCCTGCTGAAGCGAAATATCGATCATCGGATGTTTTTTTTAGGAGGGAAAAAAAGGGTTTTTGGATTTGAAAAGGGGCTGTTGGAGCAGATGATTGCTAGATTTGACTAGGGGTAGGGGATTACTCTCTCAGTAGGTGCCTGGACGGGGCTGTGAGAAGAGTTGAAGGGAAGGAGATTGGACAAAAGGGACGGACGCGGGACTAGAAACGGAAGTAAAGCTTCCCAATAAGAGGTTTACAAAATAGAAAAAGGCTGAAAACTAGACGTTTTTTGAAAAGGTGTGCCTGAAGACAATAGAGTAGTTCAGACAAGACCTTGGTTCTCGGGAAGCCAGGGAGGCGATCGCCGAAAGAGAATGGACCTGATGTTACTGTTGCGTAGCGCCGTGATGTTAATAGCAAACCGAAGGTGAACGGCCTGCCTGTGTGGGAAATGGGTGGAAGCCCGGGGGATCTCTTTTAAGGGAGAAAAGGTGTTTGGGAGGTGTTTTTTAAAGAAAAAACGGAGGAAGCAGACAACAGAAAGGTTGTGGACTGTCTAGCAGATTTGAGATGAGGACGTGGGGAACTGACTGGAGAAAGTAACAGTTGTGTTCGCTAGATGATCCCTGGTGGAGGATGCGGTGAGTGAACTCGATTTTGAATAAAAGAAAAAAGAGGGGGAAGAAACTTGTGCTCTGTGCTTGGGGGCTGGCTTGTGAGGTGCTGGTGGATGTAGATGGGTGGGAAGGAGGGATGGTGGATGAACAGAAAGACTGTAAGTAGAAGAAAAGCGCGAGGGTGCGTAGCGTATTTATATGATGAGCTGGGTTTGTTTACAGCCCTTGGACTCGCTTTGCCTTCCAACCCCGCAGGTCTGGCCTTGCTGGCACGCAGATCCACGTACGACCCAACATGGCGCGAACAACAAATCCGACCTGTCAGCACCAGCTCACAACCCACAAGCAACGCTCAAAAAAAAGGCGCGCGTTCGTGAAATTGCCACTGAGGCAATTATCTGAAATATGTATTAATTTCATGTGCGTCCATCGCGACACCCATGGCCACAATTCAGGCATCCGACGCGGAGTGCAAAGGGATCGAGCGTGACAAAAGGTTTACCGCCGCACCTGTCCAATTCCAATCTTCTTGATCAATACAGTCGTGGCATGCTCTGTATCTCGGTAGACTCTGTTTGCATTCGAAGGCAGGGAGCATGAAATCGGCATGATTGTAGGACTTTGAACAGGATGGGACACGCCACGAGGCGCGAACATGCAAAATCGCTCCAAACCCCTCTTTTTTCTGCTGGCTTGTGTTGTTGTGCTGGCTCTCTCGCATTACATGCTCTGTGTGGTATGTTCTTGTTTTATCTTTTTGTTTGACCCTGAGAGAACTGCAGGAGATCGAATAAGAATCGCCTACGTCTCGTTGTGTACCTATGGTTATCGTATGGGAGTGGTGCGGTCCTGCGTCCGATTTCACACAAGGTTTTTTTTCTGTTTGGCCTGAACGTTTTTTTAAATATACCACGAATTCAAACGAGTCCTGAGCCATCGTCCAGAAAAAAAAATATAATCTGAACTTGTACAAATAGGCAACCCTGCCGTCTATATTCATATCCCGCGCGAGAATCATTTGTCAACAACAACAACACCTTGCTCGATCGACCGACCGACCCATCGACCGACCCTTCGGTTATTTTGTTCTGCTCTTTTTTTTTTTTTGTCTTTGTACGTTTCGCGGCAGGGGATAATTCATGGGGTCTGCGCATGTGAGGGCAACAAAGCCGTGTGCAAATGCTATTTTGGACAGATCCGCAATCGTTCATATATTTCCTTTTCCACAGTATCAAGGGTCTACAATTGATACAGTAGAACCGTTTATAAAACATGAAAACCGCTGCAGACTAGACCCGAAGACTATCCTTTCTAGCAAAAGTCGCGTGAAATAAAACGAGAGAACCGAGTCAGGTAACAAAAAAAAGGGAACATCAAGTTCCTCCGTTGCTCTCATGGACGATCATGCTACTCTATCTCTCGACGCTCTAGGCCAAAACGCGAACTATTTGTCTGTGCTGACATCGCGGACCACCAGATGAATATATCCGTTGCCAAGAAGTGGAGGTGAACGGTTGATTTATTGCAATGATTGGCCCGAAAGCACGATCTCAAGAGGGCTCAAATCAGCAATAGTTCTCAAACTGATGACAATTCTCTTTGTGCTTGGCTTCCTAAAATGTTGTTGATTCTTCTTTCCCGCTTGCAACCCAACGCCCTCCTTCCAATCAGGCCCATCTTGACGAAATGTGTTTTTTCCCATCTGCTTTAGCAAATAACATTGTCATCACCAAAGGCAGATGAACAGTGACAAAGTGAGGGACACCATCTCTCAGACGCGCCATGACGCGAGATATCATATCTTTTGCGTCCAGTTGACATTGTATGCACGTCAGGCGTGTTTGTGAACGGACTACGCGTACATTTTGCAACGGCTCTTTTGCATAAATGGCTAGACCATTGTTATTTTTATGCTGGAGGGATCGCGGCAATCTTTGATAAACACATGCGTTTTATTCGTAAAATTACAGAATATTATAGTACCCCACAATGGTGGCATCACCACCCAAGTGTGCTCATCAATGCGTAGCCTAGCGTCAATACTGCCACACAGGCTGCAACACTCGAAGGGATGCCAACTTTCAAAAAATCCTTGGTGCTGAGATATCGTCGACCTTCCTCATCCTCCATCATGATAGCGTTCATGTTGGGGAAGCCAGAGACGGGTAGCCCCATGGCGCCTGAGCACATCAATGCAGCCGTCTAAGCGTTGTCAGCGTCAAAGGCGGTAGTCAGCACATATACCACCAGCTTATATCTCACCCAACCTGTACACGAAAACGAAAACTTACCATGACCATTAAACGCGGATGGGGGTCGGGCAAGGTTGCGCCGACTTGAGCCACGATGGGAAGGATAATCAATGCACCGACTGTGTGTGAGATGAAGGTTGCAGCCACAAGAACGAGCGATACAAAAACGCAGCAGACTTCGAATGTTGACATTCCCTTGACGTATCCCTGGACCTGCATCGCAATCGTATGCAACAACCCTGACGACTCGACGGCTTTCCCCAAAGCGATGCCTCCCATGGCAAGGAAAATGACTGTCCACAGAAAATTATTGAAATCCTCCTTTGTTAGAATTCCCGTTCCGAAGAAGGCGAGAAGCGGGATGATAGCAATCATTCCCATTTCTCCAAAAAGCCATTGCAGGCGACGCTCAAAGCACCATAGGAAAATCGTGATTATGGTTACGCCACAAACAAAAATTTGCGTCTTCGTGATAGGATCGTTTGTAGGCTGCATAGTGCTGAGAGCGGGTGTACTAGAAGATGGCTGGTAGACCCACAGGAGAAGAATCCAGATCAGCAGGTCGCAAATCAGACAAACTGGAAGGGCGACCAGGAACCACTCGAGCCAGCTGGGAGCAGGATTCATATACTCGATGGCGATGATGTTTTGAGGCGAGCTGATCGGTGAGGCCATACCACCGACATTAGAAGCCAGCGCGATACCAAGAATCAGACACTTGGCAAAGGGGGATCCTGCGGGCAACGTTCGTAGAATAGGCTATAACAACGAAAGTGTGAGTGTCGCTGTTCCCAAAATAAGAAGGCGCCTCTTTAATGATGGAATAAATGGTGCGAACGTACCTGGATCAATGAAAAGCAGAGGACAGGAGCTGCCACATTGCTGATCCACACACTGGCAACAGTGGCAACAAACATATTAGCTAGCAGAACCGCGCTAGGTCGAGTGCCTGCCCTGGACAAGACAACAGTAGCCATGGCCTTTGCAATGTCGAATTTACTCATGGCTGCCGCTATGGAAAATCCTCCCAGTAATAGCATGATCACTGGCGAAAACATGAGCGAGAATATCCTCTTCGCAGCATCCTGTGCCTCCAGTCGAACATGGTCCTTATCGTCGGTTGTCATCACCCTTAGCATGACTACAAGCAGCGGAACGAGCAAGGATGTCACGAACAGAGGGATTGCCTACATGTGTTTGAGGGTTAATTCAATATTGGGGGAACTCAAAATAAGATGTGATCACACCACCAAAGGTTATTTGTGCTCTATCTCATACACACCTCTGTCGCCCAAAGGAGCGATGCGAAAACGAGAATTGCAAAGCAGTTTTGCTGCTCAGGTTCCCTGAATACGTCGACACTCAGTAGCAGTACGAATACGATGCAGCAGAGAGCCATGGCAATGACGTCCCGGGTGAGGAATGTGGGTATATGGATTGCGCCCATAGGAGTCTTGAAGAAGATGGACTCTTGTTCGGTGTTTGGTGAAGTATCCACAGGCACCGACTGACTTTTTCTCTCGTGGTCTATTATACCTCTCGCGGCTGTGCTGCGTTCCAACTCCATGCGTGCTTTGAGATATGCTTGAAGTGAAAGATTTGCGGCTTCAGCATTATGGTAGTCTGCAAAGGTTCTTGCATAAATGCCTTGCACCTGACCGAGCTGCTCCTGGAGTCTTGCTTTGGTCTCCTGTCTGAATGGGTACGCTTGGAGGACGGTCTGTTTGTCTCCATCCGACATACTGCCGTACTTCTTGAGAGTCGTTGGAAATCCCACACTCTTCAACATAACATACGCCTGTAACTTTGACATATCAATAAAGGCTTCGATGCAGTTGTGCCTGAAGCGCGTTATGACCTCCTCTGACTCTGACTCAAACCACGCTCTCTTAGTATATCCCCCTTCGTCACGATCAACCCGATCTCGAGGCATGTCAACGTTTACGGCTGTGGATTCCGAGATCGATTCGATCCTGTGGCCCGAGCCACTTGCGACCACACGGGCTGATTGCTCTTCATCCCGAGTATACTTGATTGTGTTGTGAAAGAGCGATTCGTCTGCTAGAGCCAATGCCACATCAAAGCTCCAGCTGCCTGATCTTGCCGGCGTTGGCCGACCATTTGCTCCACTGCTACGTCGAGACCCTGCACCTTTCATACCGGAAGCCTCCGTCGAGATCCTTGTGTCCCCAAGGTATTCCACATAGTGAATGTCTGACAATAATGCCTCCACCCTCTCGCAGAGTTCTTGCTCCTTTTTGCTATAAAACTGTACGAAGATGTCTAGTTCCTGGTCGGCTCCAGGAAGATGTGTACTGCCGACATGTGTTTCCGCACACTTGTCCGTTCTTGAGGAAAGTAAATTAGTCGATTCATTGAGATCCCCGCTAGACGACTGTAATCCGGCTTCAATATCGTCCTCTGAAGTAGCCAAATTTGAATATTTGGCGCGAGTTTCGTCTAGTACTGAGCACAAAGTAGAGTAGGAAGTTGTGATAATGTTCATGATGAGAATGGAAAGTGGATATATGAGATGAGAATGAAAGAGAGATGTAAAAGAAGGAATCTGCAAGGTATAGCGACCTGTTTCCAACCCGCAGCTCAGAATCGTTGGGCCCAAACTTACGTTCTTCTAATCAGATATCACTCTTCGGGTGGGCGATAAAAAAAATGACGAGCACGGCGCGATTGAGGATGACGAGCACGGGGATCGATATGGTGTGTGAGCGGCTGGAATCATCTGTCTCCTGATATTGAGCACACAAGCATGGGACTGGGATATGCTGGAGCTCTTATTTATTTATGGCTGTGATGACAGCGAGCGTCATGGACGGTACTGTCCTCTTTCATGGCCCTCCGGGACACATGAATAGAGAGAGATACGCCCTTTGACCACGGTTTCAAAGCATTCCATGTGCCCAAGTATCTTGCTCTTCATTTTCATGTGCGCTGGATGCAGCGAATTTTGGGGTTGTAGACCGTCTTGCACACAACTCTCCGATGGGTAGTGACACCAGGTAATAATGGCATCGAATGCACAAAAAATAACGTCATGTGCGCGCAGCTAAATATTTGGCACACACCTCTTGTACAGGACGGTTATCGTAAATGCCAAGCCTTCAAGACGACGAATAACGTCTGGACAGTAGATGTGAGTGGACAGATGGACGTCGACCCGGCAAAAGATCCGCAACCTGTCTCATCACCACAGCCTTCCACGACAGCCGCTTAATTGATTCGTGTCACTGTCCCTGTTTCGGTACGAAGAAAATCCCAAAATGTCTAGAGAGCAGCAGCAGTAATCATCCGGGGGAGAGAGAGAGAAAGAAGCCACGATGCAGAGGAGCGGACTTTCCATCCTGCGAACGTGTACAGTACAGTGTGGAGTACTGTGACCGCGAAGGTATCCCAGTCGTTGGAATAAGTAAACTCCATGACTAGTCAAGTGCTGGACTCGCCAAGAATGACGAGAGCACCATGTTCTCCCGGGTCAGAAATATGGCTCGTGGACAGCTCCTTCCATATTTGAGCACATGAAACAAAACTCTGCCCTCGAGTGGAACGACGGGTCATTTTACCGAGCGACACTTTCTTTGCTCAGCCAATAGTTTTTTTTTATTCGCAGCCCCCCCCCCATTCTGCCCTGCTTTGCTTGGCATTATACTCTCTTTTTGTTTGTGTGGATAAACAGGTGATTAATGTTCAGAAATTTGCTATACCAAGGAATGTTATGCTCCGTTTCTTTGGGCTGGGCTTTTGCACCATCAAGAATACAGCCGAAGCAAGGGATCAAGGAAAATCCGAGGGTTTGCCTGTACATGTAGACCATACACACGCAGTACATGTACAGTACTGTACACTCCATTTACCAGCAATACGCTGTTGAGGGCAAGACAAGGGGGAGGCGCTCCCTTTATGTATTCCAATTCTGCAGCCACAGGGGCTATCTGTTCCTCGCACTCACATAAATAGCACTGGCATTTTCAGTCCGATATACTGGAGACCGTTGTCGAAGGCATGCGGTGGACATCGCGGGAACACCGCAAACTATTGCCGCATCAACCATGCAAAAGGCACACAAGCATCTGTACGTTTAATACATCGTCCACTAGGGGCCAATTATTCAGCCCACACAGACAACAACTTTTATTTACTCTTTTGAACACTATTTTGCTACAAGCTTATGGAAACACAGGCAGGGACGGCTGAACCCGAGAACAGGAATAAATATGAAGAATGAAGAGACGGAGATGTCAAGTAGACCCTGGGTGAACTTGTCCTCGTGGACATCCGCGTGTCGCTGATACAAGTCGAGACTCGATAACATGTACATGTACGGAAGGAAAACAACCGAGGAAATGCAAGGTTGGACAGTTGGACAGTTGGACACAAACAAAAGCGAGAGATAGCGAACCGCAGCTGGGATTGGGTTTTTTGGTCTTATTTGGGGGCAAATAAAAAGGAATACGAGAGCAAACCGAATAAATTGAAAAGGTTATTTTTGTTTTTTTAGGCGTTCTTTCAGTGCGGCATTTTTTTTATTGCAACCAGGGATGGATTTACCCAGGGCAAGAGGAGCACCACTCGAAAATGCCGAAACCCCCCCCATTTTTAGCTTTTACTTTGTTCCGATGCCTTTTTTATTGCCATCAACACGGGGTTATGCCTCTCAGCAACGATAGCGCTGGGCAGCTTGCAAAAGCATGAGTGCGGACAAAAGTCATAAAGCGACGTACAGTATGTGTATTCCGCGGTACATGTGTATACGTGAGAGAGCAAAGGAAGTGAGAGCAATAGCTCTTTTGCGATCCGAATAAGCGCCAAACCTTTGATGGACTAAAAAAGTCTTTTGGTCCAGCTGAGTATTTAATTTACGGCGCCTGGGGCGAGGTCTACCTATCAATTACCCAAGTACGTACTACATCCCCAGCAAGTGCAGCGTGTACAATTAACAAGATTGATTGGGGGGGACGATGAAGGAGAGTATCGTCATCGCTCTATCCCCCCTTGTCTTTGTCTAAAACATAGCACGGAGATGGAAAGAGATGGCAGCAGCAGCGATGGAGCCGAGGGCGAGACCAGTGCTCCTGATGGGCTATGATGAGCCAACAGAGCGATGTGTGATTGCTATTGATTTCGATTCATTGGGCAAACAAACAGCAAATAAATTGGGTATTGAGTTGTCGGTGTTTATTATTGTGTTCTCGCCTCGTCTCTCGCCGGTGATTTGTGCGTTTCTGTCCTGCTGTCGACAATTTACCCATTTCGCACTCCAACCCCGCCGGTCTGAATGCCGTCGTGGGCCTGCTGTCTATTTTGCAATCACAATCCTCGGTAAAAACTGAGGAGAAATCCAGATTTGTCCAGGCGGGTCAGTTGGACACCCTCCCACTGCTCTTTTTTTTT
>MU616918.1:1247-32024 GCA_025201705.1 Dissophora ornata | reverse complement strand
GGGGGGGGGGATATGTTTTTTTTCACAGCGTCACAGGGAGTGAGGCGGGACAATAATAGAACAGAGCAAGGACAAACAAGTAGAGAAAAGAAGAAAAGAAGAAAAAAGAAACAAGAAGATACGAAGAAACGAGGAAAAGAGAGAGAGAGAGGAAGGAAGCTGCCGCAAGATCGAGCGGGATGTCAATAGAGTGAGGATGATGGTCTGGGGGTGCGGGAGGGTTTATCTTTGTTCCCTTGCCATAATTGTAGCCTTTTTGAGCAATTCCTGTCCAGCTGGGACAAGCAGTTGGAGCTGTGAGCGCAAGAAAATGGAGATGAACCTGTTTTCACGTATCGTTGTTGGTCGTGGCACTCGACTGGGCAACGACACCTCAAATAGCACTACTTTTGCACTCTCTCTCCCTGGGTTGTGTCATTTTGGGCTGTGGTTCCAAAGGCAAATTTATTATTTTTCTCATTGGTCCCGCATCAAAAGTAACACATACTCCATCAAACATCAGTTCTCTTCTGCGTTCAAGTCCTCAATCACCTCCTTCCAAACATTCCCCAGGTGGATAAAGTCGCTCAGCTCCAGGTAGATTTGGGCCGAAACTCTGGTCCAGAAGTAGCCTCCGTGCTTGTAGCTAGGTGCAAACAGGTTGTATTTGTCCAACAAGAGTCGGATCAAATAGTCGGGCGTCTCGATTTTGGGGTGGTTAATGTTCTTGATCGGCAACCGGACATTGACCATGTTGCCCACCTGGTGCTCATAAGGCGTCAACACGTTCGTGCCCAAGATATCAGCCATGGCCTTGCCGCCATGAACAGCGAGTTTGTGACAGTAGTGGATGATGGCCTTCTCGCCGTAGGGCTTTCGGAATTCAAAGGCACCCTCGATCGAGAGCATGGTCGAATAGTCCATGGTGCCGTTCCAGGCAAACTCGTACTCGTATCCTGTTTTGTAGTCACCTTGGATAGCTGTTGGGTGGATCAGCTTTTGGTAGGGCTTGGCGACATAGAGCACGGCTGATCCTCGTACACTATACATCCACTATTTTTTTTTTCAAAAAAAAATTGTTAAAAAGGTGTATGTAATAAACCCTATTCGTTTATACTCAGGACCCTTCAAAAAATAAAAAAAATAAAGCAAAGCCCTTACCTTGTGACAGTTTGTGATGACAAAGTCCGCGTTCAAAAAGGTCAAATCCATGGGCAGCTGTCCAATAACGTGCGCAGCGTCAATCAAGGTCAGAACATTATACGATCTGAGCATATCAGTCAAAGCCTTGATAGGATGGACTACTGCAGGAACAGATGAGATCCAATCGAGCACCGCCAAACGGATCCTGGTTCCGTCGTTCTTTGCAATATGTTCCTGGACAGTCTTCTCGACTTGGTACACAATCTCCTGGTCCGTCATGGGCATCACCACAGGCACTTCAACAATCTCCACGTCCTTGTGAGTATCGCAGATAAAGTGTACTGTCCTGTCGACGTTGACATAACCCGTCGAGAGCTGAAGGATCCTGTCTCCGGGGACAAAGTCGATACTGCGCATGACGGCATTGATACCCGTGGTGGTGTTCTGGACCAGTGCGACGTCGTCGGTTTCGCAGTTCATGAGCTCTGAAAGTTGGGCGCGCACTTTTCTGAGCGCAGGCTTGAGGTCCAGACGGACCCAGCGATCTGTATGATTGGAATGCGTTGCAGTGGGTTGTATTAGGAAGGGTACCTGAGGTAATATGAACGAAGCGGAGGGAGAGAAAGAGAGCAATGTACAAATGTATAAAAAGGGCCGTTTACCTGGATTCTCCTCTGCGAAATTATGCCACTTCATCATGTTTTCCTGGACAGACCGCGTGAAGGTGCCTGGGAATTCAGGCAATTGAGAGTTGATTGAGCGCGTAAGTTCCTAAACAGCCATGGCTTTTTGTGGATAAACGCGCGGTGAACAATTGGGCGACAACGGGGGGGGGACGCAAATACCGTATGAGCCATGGTTGAACTCTGTCTTGCCCTCGGGGAAGAAGAAGTTCTTGCGCTGCTTGTGGCCAAAGGGACCGGGGTTGGAGGGTGTTGGGAGTGGAGTGAGGTTGGCCATGATGGACAGCAATGGGCGATGAGCAAGATTCAGAGCAAGGAATGTTGGAATGCAGAGAGAAAAGAAGATTCCCCTCTTCACCTCCTCGCTCGCCGACTGCAGCTCGCGCGGTGTCCCTTTGTGGGGCGTGGGTTATATCGCTGGGCCAATCAGGCTGCACGCGGTCCTTTGCCCAGCAAGGCGAAAACTCTGACTGCTGGTCGGCATAGATCAATAACATCCGCGCATTCAGCACATAAAAGGACCACATCTCGCTCCTCATTTTTTTTCCCCAGAACTATAGGTTTAGTTTGTTGCGATGTATACATGTTATTTCCACGCTAGACTACTTTACAGCCGCTCGTCGACATCAAGGCTAAACTCGCGCTCCTCGCGCTGGATGACAACCTTGTGCACTCCAGTGTGGCCAATGGTCTCGTGTCCCAACCCATAATTCTCCTTCTCAAATGGCAGAGGGGCACTTGAGCCTGCTTCAGTCGAAGGAGAAGAACCTGGTTTCTCGTCCATGGTCTCGCCGTCCTTTGTCATCTGCGCTGGCGCGCTAGACGTCGCCACCGCGGTTAGATCAGTAGCCGTCGGGGCTGCTCCGTCAGTTATGGATGCCATCGTCTCATCAGCAGACATTTTCTTGGTCTCTTTATCCCGCTTTCCACAACAGGGAAAACAGTTAGCCCAATGGAGTTTGCCAGTCTTGGTCGGCGGCGGCACCAATGTCGCTGCTGAACCCGTGAGTCCCGCGGTTGAATCGCCTGGTTCTCCTCCTGCTTTCTCCACGTCCTTTGCTGATCTCGCTAATGTGATTCCACAGCACTTTCTTGCGGGTTTCTGACCAGGAAGTGGGGGCAGCGGCCTAGCACCATGACCGAACCACCAACTTCCCACTGGCTCCTCATGATGTTTCAACTCCCAGACAATCCCAAAGGCGCCAATGATAGGTATACAGGCAACCATGACCCAGGTTCCGGCATCAGGATGGAATGCATTAGAGTTTTGCGAAAGTATCACATCGAACGAGGCCCTGAATCCGTCCTGAACAAACATGTCGAGTCCAAACATCATAAGGTACGCGCCACCAAAGGACGTGGCTATGATCACAGCGTATCGTTCATATCTCTTCGTGAGATATCCGGCCACAACAACACAGATTCCGATGAAGGTGTAACGGAAAGTATAGTCTGTGACATTAGCCGCTGTAAATATCACAGCCACCAGCACAAACCTATTCCATGGCAGCGAACAGAGAATAAGAGTAAGCGTTTTGCTAGTAAAAGAAAACGAAAGGATATGACAGCCCATTGGTGCGTAAAAACGAGTGCAGGTAAAAGTGAGTGGATGTATCATACATTGCATATGCGCCAGTTAAGACGATGCCGACGTGCCATAGGTAGAATGAGAGGACGGCTCCAACGATACCGACAAGGAGCCACAAACCAAAGTAAACTCCTGTCGAGTCGTACACTCCAGTGTTAATATTGACAATGAGTATAATCATCACGGCGGTACTCGCTAATGTTCAGAAGGAGTGAGGATAGACACGCGTTTTTAGTTGTTGACCATTTTCAAAAACGAGAGGTCAGATAAATACGTCGCTGCCGACTTACACCAGACCAAGTAACCTGCCAGGAGCATCGTCAAACGAATGTACTTGTATCCGTGCAGAACTTCGACGCCACCAAAGAACAGGTACAAGAGTCCGTAGATGCATTGCTCCCAGGTGAATGTCGAAGGTTCTGTCAAAAAAAAAAACAGGTTGGATCAGGAAGACAGACATTAATACGTGAATCAGTTCTCGATCAAGAGTGTTCAGGGTTGGCGTGGTCCCCCGCTAATAGATTAATAGCTATTGTTCTTACCCAAATACTCTGGGGTGGAGAAGGGATCAATCGCTGTACTATTGGTACTGTTGGTGGACGATGATTTATCATCTGAGGCCTGGGGTAACGGCGCTGCAGAGACAGATTGCAAACTCCACAAAGTACAGAGGATCCATGTTGCGATCGCAACGCGAGAGCCGAAGTATGTGGCAGCGGACATCATTGTTGAAATGGAAAGTGGGATATAAATAATATTTACAAGGTAGATACAAAGAAGAGAAAAAAAAAGTAGATGGTCGTTCAAAGGGATATGGACATGGATAGGTTGAAAGATACAAAAATGGTCATTAAGCAGTTGATGTCGTAAAGAGGAGAGGGTGCATTGGGGTGCCTCGACAAACGTTACAACTGTGGAGAGGTGGAAAAGTAGCAGAACACTTTGTTTTTTTTTTCTCAGTCTCTGAGGGATGAGGAAAAAAAAAAGAATCACAAAAGTGCGGGGGAAGAGGGTGGGATGAAAGGACGAGGGTAAAAAAAGACATGCTGCTGCGTTCTCTATTTATTGGATCAGGCCATTTTACCTTTTACCTTTTGTCCATACCGTCCATCGGTGCTGGCGACAGCATGCTCGATGCAGGCACAAGTAACAAGCATGGCCAGGTCGTCATGAGATCGCGTAGAGGTCATGCCTGTGGACCCATCCCCTATATTTTTTGTTGTTTAATTTTTTTTTTTTTTTTTTTTAAACAAACAAACTGAACGATGGCCCCTTTTCGTCAGGCACAGTAGTACTACAGTATATAGTCGAGATTGTCCGGAAGCCAAGAGTGGTACTGTATTTCGCGGAGGGATAGGGAGAAACATTCGGCATTCGCTTTGTGGAGCTGCAAGCCCGCGACAATTGTCAGGAAACGATTATCCGGACACAAGGCAAGGGATGGATGGTTTTGCCACCAACTTTCAGTATTTGTAATTGACTGCTATTTCTCTAATTGCACGTCCCAGCAAACACGGTTTTTGGGTGCCACGTCGCGCGACTACCACCACAGCATGGATGAAACAAGCGTTGCGCCCCCCCCCCCTTTCCGTTGCTTCCATACCCTTCCAACAACAAACACTCTTGAACAATCACATTCAACCGCCATACAACACATAGAGACATGGGATCAGTCTGGCTTGCCATCACCTACATCGTAGGCTGGATTCTCTCCATGAGAATCTTTGGCTACTTTTGGAAGAACAGAAAACTAGGTTGGTTGTGTACACACCAAAGCCTTTGCGCGCAGCCATTATTCCCGGGACCTCCGAAAAGAAAAGCACAGGACTGTCTCCTAACCCCACAACTCTCGCTAACCACAAAAAAAAAAAAAAAAAAAAAAAAAAAAAAAAATTAGCTATCAACGATGCCGAACCTTGGTTTCCCGAGAATGAAGCCCGTTCAAAATACATTGCACTCCTTCAACAAACAGAACCCGAGGCAACTGAAACGCAGTTGAAGGCTGCGCTATTGCGTCGAGCAATGGAAGCTGTCGTCCGTGTACTATCGATGAGAGAAGACAAACCGGTGCTAGCGAATTTGGTCAAGCAGGGGACTGTAGGCGATGACATCTGGATGGAGTTTACAGTCTCGGAGAAGGATCTTGAGCAGGAGATCATGGCTGTTATTGCAGAGGCGAACACGTTCAAAGAGGGCTGGGGTCAAACCATCCTGCAGACTGCCAACGACATGGTAAAAAAAACGTTTGATTCCACAAGCGTTCCTTGGTGCGATTGTTCATACTTGCTATATCTTTTTTACTAATGATGATGATGGTGACGATGAATACTAGATTAAGCACGAAAAGTCAAAGCAAACGGAAGGCGAGATGAAGGTCAAGAAGGAAGAGGAGGCACGTCAGCAGGCAATCGAGGAACAACGCAAGGAACATGCCAGGGTACAAAATGAAAAGAACATGGTGGCACGTAAGGAGCGCGAACGTGCCAAAGCATTGCAAGAACTGCTGGCTGAGGAGGAGGCCGACAAAAAGAAAACGTCTCCACGGCAGTCAAAGAAAAAGGCAACTCGCTAGGTCTATGCTTGATATGTAAAATAAAACATGTGGACGATAAAGGCCCTCGTGGCAGCACTCGACATTCTTCCATAACGAGACTTGGATGCATGTATTAGGGGAGTCTAGGGCTCCAAGATGCGATCTGGCACCGGTTGCAGCAAAGCACCGGATCTATCGCTTTTCGCGCTGGATACAGCCAGAGGATTCCCCCAAGGTCGCGTCGAGTCGTCGAGAATGCACCCTTAAGAGCAATGCAAGCCACAGCAGATCCTCTGCTCGCGGGCGTGCAGTGCGCGCCTTGAACGCTGAAGCCCCCTGGCGGGCCTGGCTACCATTACTTCATCCCATCCTCAACATATTCATTCTCTCAGCACCATCATGCCTTTGCGACATCTCGACGGTAAGTTGGCCCTTCGCCACTTCAGAGTCCCAACAGCAGTTCACCACCAACACGCCACCCCCCTCGATGCTTCCTGTCTCCTGTCACATCTCGAGTCGCGTCATAGACCTCCCTAACCGCCAACTAACCAGCAAGGACCGCCTGTTCTTCGTCGAATGAACTACAGTCTACATAAATCAGAAGGATCTGACCTTGGTGCAGCCTCTGTCGATGCTCAAGGACATTCGGCTTGGCATCGATGGCAACGTGTGGCTCAAAAAGATCCTCCAGGACTCGTCAGAGCAATATTTGGCTGGGATTGGCGGCACTCCCTCCTGTATGCGCAAAGCCATTGAGAAGGAGCTCGAGGGCTTCAAGTATGTCATTCCAACCGCTACTATCTCGACCAATTGCCCGTTGATCGGTTTTGTCCCTTTATTAAGAAGCAATTGCTCGCTTGCTTGCCTATTTCTTTTTCAGGGCTGCCTCAATCCACCCTCTCTTCGTGTTCTCCGGACTCGCCTTGATTCGTAAGGACAAACCAAATGTCGACGACGACTTGAAAATCGCAACAAGGAACACTGCATGGGATGCTGTTAACGCGGGAAAGATGGATCTTGCGCTCTCGTCCTGGGGCACCTTTCCTGCCGTCCACCTTTCCGACTTGATCCATATTGTCATCAGGATCTTGAAGGAGCACAATGTTGACTATATCAGAGCACCCTATGACGCAGGAGCACAGGTATGCAGAGATCTTGGTCTGATGCAGTGTGGTATCAGGAAGCAGAAAAGATGGTCACCAGATATTGCCACTCTCTCTCTGACTCTTTACCTATTCGTGTGTGGGCCTTCTATAGCTTGTGTACATGGAACGCAACCCAAAGCAGATCATCCACGCGATTTACGCCGGATCAGAGCTGTTAATGTTCGATGTCGATCGCGTGATCACCTCTATCGACTTTGCAAAGCAAACTTTCTCCTTCACCTCCAAAAAAACTCTCCTTCAGGAGCTGGTGCTATCCGACGACCAATTCCTGGATCTTTGCATTCTTGCTGGGGGTTATCTCTGCCCATTGTTCCCACCACTGTCTGATGAAGGCGCCTTTTATTTCAAGAGTATTAATGAGCTGCAGCAATACAGGACCGGATTTAACTTTGTGAAGGCGTATGCAGACTCTCCGCAGGTATTTGATCTGACCACCTTTACTGAGGATTTGAAAAAAAAAAAATTCACTGTCTGATTAAAAGGGTCTCCGACTAATTCAAATTGGCGCCTATCTTTCGTGATCATAGGTCGTCAAGAGCAATTATGTCGATTTGTTCTGCAGGATGCGATGCGCCTTGAAGCATCACCTTATTTTAACCAGCGAAGGACATGTGGAACCAATGAATGCCCAACAAGCGCCTACAGATATCCATGAATTCATTGGCTACCGTCTCCCAGATGAGGCTTATTACTATATTTCCCGCGGCTTGATCGCGGATTCGACTTTGAACACCTTGCTCTGTAGCTATGGTGTGGAATACCCACCTTTGTGCAATGGCGAGACAGAAGAGTACCGGAACTTTTTGACAACAGACATCATGAAGATGAAGGCACAGACAATGTCGTTGATGCAGTCCCAGCTCAACCCTTTCTTCCACCGCAAGATTTCGGTTGTTCACTGGCACGAACATAACTCCCCTACGACGGAGCATGTTATCAAGGCAGACAATGTGCCTGTTAGTGTTGAGGCCATTTCCAATTGGAAGTCAGGAAAACAGTCAGTGGAAAAGGAACTCAAAAAGGCTGGAGTATGTTCATCAAAATAGCCCAAGCATGCTTTTCTCTTCATATTTATCTTCCTGGAGCGCGGAACTGCTTCCTGACCTCTTTTTTTATTTTTTTTTATGTTTGTTCTATTCTCTAGATCGTTATCCCAAACTACACTTTTGCCTTGAGCTTAGTGGCCAATGCTAGTGACGCCTCTGCCACGGTGTTGGCTAATGGCGCTGAAAAGCCCGCACCTCTCGCAACTCTTGCTGAAGTTCAGACCCGACACCTTTCCAAGCTCCTGCAGCTGCGATCATTTATCGAGGTTTCTCATGTTCCATCACCCTATGGAAAGGCAGTCCTCGATGCTTTTAAGACACAATCGACAACACCAGTCGAGTTCCAGGATGCGCTCATTGTTGCATTGGAGCTGGTCAGGACAGAGCTGTTGACGTCTAGACCTTATAGCGAGAACTATACCAAGAAGCCTGCCCTCGATGATGAGGCTGCAACAAAGGCAGTACGACTTGTCTCTAGGGCAGCCAGTTTAATCGGTGCACATTTCAAGGTATGAGATTTTCGATGACCTTGTTTTCACGTTGTGAGTCCCTTTGAAAAACGGGAAAAAAAAAACGTCTAACATATGTTACGATACCACATCTCGTCGCGCGGGGGGGAAAAAAAATAGGGCACTAAATCTTGGGCAGGACCCTTGAGCCGGGATCTGTTGGTGTTCAACAGTATCAACAAGCTTGCGACGCGTAATCTCCGCCATTTGAGTGAAGCTCTTATCCTGGAAATGTTGCTTGCAAACGAATGTCAAAAGGACACGCTGGACTTTTCAGAGTTGGCATCACAACTACCATTTGCGTACGAGCCCTCGACGGTGTTGGGGATCTTGGTCAAGGAATACTTGGAGACTGTGACGCTGAACAGTACGAGTAACAATATCGCGACCAGCAACAAGGACCAGGCTGTTCAACAAGTGGAGGAACATATTGGAGTGACATCGTTGTCGAGCCTTGCAGAGGGCGGCGTGAAGGAGGAGCTGAAGAGAGGTTTTGCGTTCTGGGATGTAGTGTTTGAGGCGGTCAAGTCGTTGGGAGCCTCGAACGCGATCAGCAAGGAGCTGCTACAGGAGTTCCAGGATGCTAATAACTGGGTCAAGACCCGCAAGATTTAGATAAATCAATTTTGTTATAAACACATATAAACACCGCAAAACACCCATGTAACAATGCTCTTGCGAGTCTTCATGACGGCCGCGTTATCTTTTGTTCCCTAATCGCAATTTGTCAACAGCTCATGGTCCAGTTGTTCAATCATGCCAGCAAATAGTGTGACTATGCAAGAGTCGATGTGCTGTCGCTTTTGAAAGTAATAAGCACCCCTTCGTCGCTCCAAACCCCTACAACCCATTCCGCTTTTTTTCTTCTTCCTCCTCCTCCTCCTCCTTTTGCTACTTACTACAATGCTACTCGTTCCCGTTATCTTCAAAGTCCTAATTGTCCTCGGCATCATCGCAGATATTGTCGTCACTGTGACATATCACCACGCTCGACAGCGCAACTCTGCCGCGGACAGCAGCTTCGCTCAAACATGGCCAGGTCTCGCAGCCATTATCCTCGGCGGGACCGCCCTAGCGATCTACACAGCCAATATCATTATTGACATCTCTGTTCAGCCCAGACGGCGAATATACATGAACGTCCTTTACTTGGCTGCGGTGTTTGCAGGGTTCTTCTTGCTGGGCGTCACATTCAGGTACACGGACGTGGAGTTCAGGCGGGATCCGAAAGATCCTGAAGACAGTGTCGTTTGCGTTCATAGTGGTGGTGATGCAAACCTTTGCAATCTTGCGATGGCGGCGATTGGTTGTGCGTTCTTTGTGCCGGTCGGTGTCCTGAGCGACTGGATAATCACGGGGTGTACGTGTAGATAGGTGAGAGGAAAAATAAAAATAAAAAGTGTAGGGCACAAATGCAATATGTAAGGAAGCATTCGCACAATAGACACCTTGGGATGGAAGCCATGAATGATGGATGGACGCGTAATTTTAGATGCTATCTGGCTTTGTCTCGATGCACCCACCCGTTATTTATGCAAGACGCGTCTCAGGGACGTGTTCTTGGTAAGACCTCCAACGGTGGAGGCTGCATTATCCATATCAAACACAAACATACCGTCCCTGAAAAAGGAATCTTTTCGTCGCATCCATCATGTTGCAGCAACAACCGACACTGTAGCTGTGTATGTGAACCAACGAGGATGTAGGCATTGTGGGAGAAGAAAATACACAACACTCGAGAACGGGTCGTTGTCATAGCAATGATGACGGCAAAAGAAAATAAATAAATAGGGGCAATAATACAAAAGAAGGTGCAGATGACCTCCATGTCCCTGAACACGATCATCCATAATTTACAGACTCACTTCTCGCAATAGTCGCTGATCACTTGGTCAGGTCGCGCAAAAAAAAGGGGGTCAGGCACGAATGGTGTCCACTATGAAGCCCGGCATACCTCATTCTGCGTATAATACCTTATTCTGTGTATATCTGACCTGAGTCTGTGATGGCACTGTGCCTCCTATTTGTTATATAAGCGAAAGAGGTGCTCCAGCATTTCCTCCTTTCCACCTCCCACTCATCTCATTCTCAACCTCCATCATCCTTGCACTTTGCGGACGCGCCCTTCTCTCCAAAGGCACCGGATTTTTTTTTTTAATGACCCTTCTTTTCTCATGACGATACCACCTTCTTTGTTGCCCTGCTGCTCTCTCCAATAAATCGCCTATTGTTTCCATTGTTTCTATCTTCCTCATAACCAGCATTCTTCTTGTTTTTTCCAACATGGATCCAATTATTACCTCCCTCGTCTCCTCGGACGACGTCCAAGACGAGTCCGAACTCTCTCCGACGTTCCACTACAAGAAGGTCAACATCCCACTCGCCTACCCTCCCGAGGCCATCAAGGAACAATCTAGCACTTCCAAAGCCTATGTCTACCCTCCTCTCATGTCCCCATCCGACGAGTTTTTCAGCTCCCATATCACATCGTCGAATCAACCACAAACCTCCCCGCAACCTATCAATATCCCACAGGGCCAGGGTAGAAGATCTGGAGGGTTTCAGAGCTGGAGAAATAGTTTGCCGGTGAGGGCGACACCGTCGGTGAAGTCAGGGTCGTTGCCGGCATTGTCGTCGTATATGCCTTCGCCGCCAACGTCGCCGTGGAAGCGGTCGAATAGTTTCGCAAAGCCAGCGCAAGTGCTGATTGTGGACGAGACGCCGTACCCGGAGCTGCCGACGGATGTGAGGTCGTGGGCGAGTAGTCATGTAGCAGAGTACCTTGGGTACAGTCTACGGTTGTATCCGAAAGCCATTACGGAGGATTTGGGGCGATATGTGCGACAGGTAAGTTTTTTTTTTGCTGCAAGCATTAAATATCGCTTTCGCGTCGACATCTGGATACTGATCGTTGTGGTTCTGCGATGTAGACTGCGAACTTGACTGGAGCGCAGTTTATTGACCTGAAAGAGGAGGATCTTGGTAAGAATACCGCTGTTGTTCTTTTTGTGCGCTCCTTCCATGTGTCTCTGGTAACAAATCTTAACATCCCGCTTGTTTCTACGACATGTTGCAGAGCGGATGCAGATCAACCTCAAGTGGAGGTCGATGATCATGAAGGCCGTGGGGATGCTTCGACGTGAGACCCTCCGCGCCAGTCGCATCGACGAGATGAGCTGGGAAGACGGCTACGATCCCCAGAAGGATGGGCCTCTGCCTAGTCCCAGCGTGCACTCCTGTAAGCGGACATTCCTATTTTGCTCTCTACCAACAGTGCGATCATGTAGAGCCATTAGTCGAGAAAACGTGTTCCAAGGCACATTTTAATTCACTCTCCTCTCTCACTTTATTCCTGATTCACAGCAGACGAAGATCATTCACCATCGCACCATCACTCCTCATCTGCCACGTCCGAATCCGAGGCCACCCACGTCCAAGAACGCAGCCACATTAGCAACAACATCACCACATCCAGCAGCAACCCCAATATGGAGAGCATAAAGAAAGAGACCGTCGACACTCAAGAGCTGCGACGTGGCATCGTCGAGGACATCACCGGGGTCCTGCTCTCCTGGAAGAAGGACCAAGAAGCCAAGGCCAAGAAGGCCGAGGCCTCCTCCAATGGCGGGCTCGGCTTCATCGAGGGTGTTGTCATTGGCGGCCTGATCGTTGCCTTTATGATGCGCTTCTCTCGTTAAGACAGAATAGTAAAGACACGCTCCACACAGCCATACACATATACACAGCCATTGAATTATTTGTATGTAGTCCCTGTATGCACTACTATTCTGCGGTTGTTTTTTGCATTTATTTTTTTACTCGATTCGTAAAGTAACAGAAATCCGCGTAATGCACATATAAAGTACCAGCCATACATGTCAAATGCCTCTTCTCTCTCTCTCTCTCCCTGTTTCTACAAAAGTCTCTTTCCTCCGGGATAAAGGGCATAGACATTCTCTGTTCCGTCACCGTTCTCAATGATCTCGAGTGCTGCAAGATGTCCGCCTACAGAAAAGAGTTTACAGCCAAATTGCATATTAGTTGTCAGTCAGTGTTGCAAGTGTGAAGCGCACTCGTCAAGAAAACCCCATACCATAGTAATTGCTGATGCCCACATCAATGACCATGTAGCCTCCGTTGCAAAGCGAGAGAATCTTTCCAGTGCGGTATTGAGGAGTGTGCCCAGAGATCAGACGATGCACCTACACAAAGATATCATTTTCAATGTGTGAATAAAAAAAAGAAGCTGGGCCATAGAATACAACAACCGATGAGTGTTCGGGACAAATGATATTACCCCGAGCGCCTTCTTGACCTCTTCAACTCTCTCACAAGTGGCTTTCGCTCCGTCTTCCTGTGTGGCCTGTGCTCGACTCCAAATGGGACCTAGAAGAATGGGTAATTATTCAGATCCACACAGATAAGTTTCTTCAATGACACGACCGGATATCGACCTTGTTTTTTGTCCGCTGTGAAAACCCATGTTGCACACTTGCCAGTCCCTTGAAAGATAGGTGCATGACGGTAGTTGGACTCCCAGATCGCCTCCTGGGCCAAGAAGTTCAACGTGTCGACGCCGAGACGAGCCCATTCTGGCTCCATATCTCCGTGCGAAAAGACAGTGTTGGCGCGCACATGGGTGATGTTGAAGTTGTTGTAGATCATCTTTCCTAGCCAGCCAGTCCTGACGTCCCATGCCTCCTTTCTCTTTTGACGTCCGCCAAACGAGGCATAGTCCTCTGCAGATGTGCATAAAAAAAAACAAGATGGAAAGAGATGGAAGAACGGCGTTTGTTAGCCAGGCTTTTCAACACCAAAGAACTTGAAACATGGTTCTTGCCCAACAAAAAAGTAACATGCGACGCGATTGCAATACCCTCTGTCACATATCGGAGATCCTGGCCCAGGTTCATCACCTCATGGCTTTTTGGCACGCATAATGAAATAAAAAGGTGTCAGGTCGAAAACTCAAATGCCGTCTTCTGCGTGCATGCATATATGCATGCACGCATGTTTTGCGGGTTGTTTACTGTATGCTGTAACAGGGGACATACTTTCCATAGACATTGACAACCTATCGCGGATCACATAGAAAACTCGATCGCTGATCAACAAGAATGCTTTGAATGCGTCGCGATGATCTGGAACATCACACTTGGGACCACTGCACCGCACCATACCTTTCCGCCAGCATCGTGGGCTTGCTTGCGCAGCTTGTCAAACAGGTTGTAGATGGCGATGGTGTCGGGGCCGCGATCGACGATGTCGCCCTTTGAAATCGCACAGCGCGGATAGGGTCCAGGGCAATTAGCAGAATTACGGAAAATAAAAAGTTGTTCCGACATAATTGTCCAGTTAGTGCGAGAAGACGGCGACAACGCAACCAATACAGAGCGGCAGTGATGCTCGATGGAGACAGACGAATCGAATGCGGGGCAGATCGACAAGTCTTTTCTGTGGACGTACAGTCTGCACAAGAGTGTCTTGTCCGCCGGACCAGTTGCCGTCGGCATCAATGACCTTGGCCAGGCTCAGCACAGCCAGGGTCTGCGGCAGATCGCTGTGCAGGTCCCCGACTGCGACAGTGCGCTTCGACACCTGGGACGTTCGCGAGGACGAGAACGACTTTTGAGAGTGACCGGGCTGAGCGGCCTTGGGTCTGGACAGAGGGTCCTCGGAGGATGAGTCAGAGGATGAGGATGGGGATGATGAGCTGGAGGGCTGTCGCCAGTAGATGACGAGCAGGCACAGCAATGCCAGGATGAATACGGGCCTCAGCATATTGTGATTAGGCGAGGAATCAGATGGCAGCAGGAATGGAAGCAGAGAAGAGATGTGCAGGGTTAGTCAGTCAGGGGGATGCAATGCGGTACCCACGCACGCGCACAGGCAGGATTATGATGATGGACGGGATGGATGGGAGGCGCTGTTCGATGCAGCGATGCAGGAATCAGGAGCACAGAACAAGGCTCTCGTCTTTCTTCCCGTCGTCGTTTGTCCTCTTGTCCTTCTTCCTCCCCTCTTCTCTTTCTCTCCTCTCTTCTCTCTTCCATCTCTTCATCCATCCATCCTTCCATCCATCCCTCCTTCCTTCCTTGCTCCTCATCCCGTCAGTTAGAAATCCTTCTTGTCCCTGTACCTTCTTTTCGGTCCGCACTACCTCGTTGACCCTTCCCTCAACACCACCACCTCACATCTCACACCTCACACTCACCCACCCCCCGAGCCTTTCGATTACCATGGCCTCCATGTCCTGGTTGCATTCCAAGAGTAAGTCCCGCGATCTAGGCTGCAAGGCTGGGCTGGGCCACAAACAAGCCAGAACTATCAGTCTATCAGTCATGCATGCATGCAGGCGTACAGACCCTAACAGCGACCCCCCCTTTGCACATGCCTCTAGAACACAAGGAAAAGGAACGTGAAAAGGAAAGAGAAAAGGAAGCTGCAGCTCTTTCGGCAAACTTCAATGCCCAGCTCCATATATCGTCCCCACCGCCTTCCTCTCCACCAACGTCTGGCCTGGCACCGCCCTCGACTGCATCACTGTCCTCAACTCAGAGCAGCAACAGCAACGGTGCACCTACAGGAGCTACAAAGAGCGGGCTACTCATCATCCGTGTCGTCGAGGCCAGGGGATTGACTCTCCCTCCTGGCTCCGACAACCCTCCGTTTGTGCCAAATGAGCAGCAGGAACAACAGCAACAGGCCGCCAGCAACCGCGAGTCGCTTCAGCGCAAATGGTGGTTGCCCTACGCGGTCCTGGAATTCGACAAGAACGAGGTCCTGATTGACGCTCTCGGCGGCGAAGTGTCCAACCCCGTTTGGCAATACAGAGCTCACTTGTAAGTATAGCAGCGCTATTCTCGGTGCTAGCCCAGCGGGCACCTCGAGGAGCAGCCTATAATTATCTGCCCCTCCTTTCTCAGGAACCAATCAGTCCAGCAGCCACAACCTCTCGTTGAGCACAGCAATTCCTTTCAGGAACGAACGGAGCACATGGCAGCTGCATGCACTGGGAGACATGCAGTTGCAGCGCTCCCTCCAACATTCGACCTTTCTATCTATACTTTGGATTTGATTTCATTTTACTTTCCATTCTTCTATGTGGAGCCCTACCTGCGGGCCGGGAAAAAAAGCCAGCATTCACACAGCAACAACCTGGGAGCATTTGTCAACAACTGCGAAAGAAGATTAATTCCACAGAACTATTTTTGACCCCCAACTTTGATTCCTGCCTGACTGAGGGTCGAAACTGTGGAGGAGCGCACTAGTTGATTCTTGGTAATATGAGAGCGTGCTCTGGTGTTGCTGTCAAGGCGATATGCTATATATATGCCCTGCGCAGACATGCGGCTCTATTGTGCTTGGCAACGGCTGACATGATATCGGTGCAATAGCTTACAATCAGGAAGCAAAACACGACATATGTCATACTTGAGCAGGAACGCTCTTTTGATTGCAACGCTCCTCCTGGATAATCAAAAAGAGCACAAAGTCATCCATGCTCTATTTTGAAATCGTGCTTGCCAACTAATGTCTGTTCAATCTGCGATTTGTTAGTGATGTATCAAGAGATTCAGAAGTCCAGCTCTCGCTCTACATTCGCATCCCGAACCCCAGAGCGCTTGCCTCCATAGACTCAAAGGCGGGCGACCTCAAGGAGGGCGATACCTCGAGCCAGGACATTTTCCTGGGCAATGTCAACCTGGAGCCTCAATGGGATGAACAGATGCAGGATGAATGGTTCCCCCTCCAGGGCGGCACTGGAAAAGTCCGAGTTCAGCTGGCCTACAAGCGTGGCAATGTAAGCTGATTGAAAGACACGACGCTTTTTGCTGCTTGTAGCCCAACCAAGCAAATGCACTAACGATCCATTCAACTACACATCATAGGCGAATACACCATTGACGATTGATGCATTTGATCTGTTGAAGGTCATCGGAAAAGGCAGCTTTGGCAAGGTAACGTCACCCAAAGACCTTGCCCCGTGTGATACTATTGCTGAACAGTCGTAATAGTGTAGCGACGTAGCCTTTTAGTATATGACTAACGACTTTTACCCGGCCAACTTTAATAGGTGATGCAAGTCCGAAAACGCGATACATCCCGCATCTATGCCATGAAGATTCTCCGCAAGGCTCATATCATTTCTCGCAGCGAAGTCAACCATACCCTCGCCGAGCGCACAGTCTTGGCTCAGATCAACAACCCGTTCATTGTCCCACTCAAGTTTTCATTCCAGTCGCCCGAAAAGCTTTACCTTGTACTCGCCTTTGTCAACGGTGGAGAACTGTTCCACCACCTGCAGCGTGAGGGCCGCTTCAGCGAGGAGCGGTCTCGGTTCTACGCCGCAGAGTTGTTGTGTGCCTTGGAGTGTCTCCATGGATTCAATGTTGTATACAGAGATCTCAAGCCCGAGAACATCTTGTTGGACTACACTGGCCATATCGCACTGTGTGATTTCGGACTGTGCAAGTTGGGCATGACAGAAACAGAGACGACCAACACATTCTGCGGTACACCCGAATACCTTGCGCCGGAATTGCTCTTGGGTCAGGGATATACAAAGACAGTGGACTGGTGGACTTTGGGAGTGTTGCTGTACGAGATGTTGACGGGTCTGCCACCGTTCTACGATGAGAACATTCACGAGATGTACCGAAAGATCTTGCAGGACGAGCTTCGGTTCCCAGAAGAGGTCTCACCCGATGCCAGATCACTACTGACGGAGTTGTTAACCCGCGACCCTAACCAACGACTGGGTAACAATGGATCGAGCGCAATCAAGCAGCATGTGTTCTTCAAGCCAATTTCGTTCCCGCACCTGATGGCCAAGAAGATCCACCCACCGTTCAAGCCTTCTGTCTCATCTGCAACGGATACATCGAATTTCGATGAAGAGTTCACGAGTGAAGAGCCGTTGGATTCGGTTGTAGAGTCGTCGTTCTTGAGTGAGACAGTGCAGCTGCAGTTCAAGGGCTTTACGTACAACCCAGCACAAGACGGCGTTTTGGGGGCCAGTATGGCCAACCCAGGTCTGAGCACATCTGGCGGCCGTGGATCAAATCCAAGTCGGGGCAACGGTGCGGGACACCTGAACCGAGGATACTAGTACTCCATGATATCTTCTCGCCTTGAGGAGGAGCACTCTGCATTTCCTATAGACCGTTACAAGAAACCAAGCAAACACAAAAAAAAGAATAAAAAATACGACAAGCACAAACCACAAATAAGACTCTTTTTCTCCTTTGGCTGCGAGGAACGGGTTCATGTTGCTGCTGTGTCTACTGTACATGTACAGTACTCTGCTGCAAGGAAGTGCAGTGTACAGTACATGAACATTTACATATTAACAGAGCCCGGCCAAAAAAAGGAAAGAAGGGAAGTATGTCATCCCGCAGAAGTTTCGCGGCCGCAGTGCTGCGGGAAATTAAGGTTTTGCAAATAATAAATGCGCAGGATTGTCCAAAGGGTGTGCAATTGACATAAATACTCGGCCTTTTGGCACTACATCCCCGTCTCCCCCATATCTTTCACGAAAGCAGACAAAAACAAAAGAAAAAAAGGCAAACCATACCACGCATCCACGATTAGCACTTCATCTCTTAATCCCCACTCTCTTCCCACCATCCCTATTCTCAAGCTAACCAAGCAGCAGCAAGGCCGCCTTCAATCCTACATGACCACTTTCTACTCTTACACCGCCCAGTTCGACAGTCTCTTCTTCTCTTCCAAGGCCGCCGCATCCGCAATTCAGTCTTCCAGCAACAACAACAACAGTAGTAGCAGCAGCAGCGCTCTTCAAGACTACCAGACGGTCTCACAAGTCGACCTGTTCCATTTTTCAGATCCAGATCACTTCAAGGACGTTGAGCGACAGCGTGAGCGCAGAGCCGAGGCGCTTCAGAGACGACGGGATCGAGCGACTGAGAACTACATCTCGAAAAAGATCAAGCATGGTGCGGTGACTGTGGAGGAGCAGCTGAGGATCCGACACAAGTTGGAGCAGCGACGCAAGAACCATTACCGCGACGATGACGACCACAGCAGCAACAGCGGCAGTGCGACAGCGTCCGAGAACGAGAACGAGGTCTATGACGAAAAGTCTGCTAAGACAAAAAGCCAGACAACAAGAGTCTCGAAGAAAGAGAAGAAGACTTATCGGGACTCGAGTTTGTCATCGTCCAGCTCCGAGTCTGATCGCAAGAACAAAGGCGGCAAGAAATACTCTAGCAGAACAGATCGTTCCAACAAGCGCGCGGACCGCCACCGCCGCCCTGAAGACGAGGTGTTCTCAGAGTCGGATATCTCTTCTGAGAACGGCGACGACGACAGCGAGTATGAGAGTTCTGGACACCAGTCCCTCGTCTCTGGAGATGAGGGCAGCGGTGAGCGCATCCGGTTCAGACGTAACCTCAACTTCAAGACGGACGACATGGGAGCTCTGGCAGGCCGGACGCAATTGGATGCCCAGGAGTGGAAGCAAGTGTTTGAGCAGAAGCTGGATGAGCAGGATCTGATCCGGGAGAAGCAGCAACAGCAACAGCAAAAGAAGCGCGGCAAGAAGACGTCGCGACCTTAGTGCTGGAAAAGAAAAAAAAAAGAAAAAAAACCTTGCCCATACCCTCACTTTCATAAAGCGTAACTCGTGTATTGTAGACTATTGTAATAAATTATATCGACCTAAACGAAGCATTCTTCATGGGGCTGTGTGAGATGAACGGAACGGAAGTAGAGGAAGAGTAGGGGGATAGATTGCGCGTAAACCGAAAAGAACAACAGTCTCTCGGGTCGCTTCACGTCGATCCATGCCCACTGCAACATTGCCAACGGTTTTACTATTACCGACAAATGATAGAAAAAAATATAAAAATAAAAATAATAAAACAAGGATCCCACCAACAAGATCGAGTGAGAGAGAGCGACGTCTAGCTTTGTTCTTAACACAATGGAAAAACAACGCGTCGTGGTAAAAGGGGGTTTTATTCTCTAACTAAGAAGGATTACGAAAAGCATCAAGTCCCACACAATCGCCATCGCTGCAGACATCGATAACGCCGACACCGCCCTCGCCATCTGGCACAACGCACTTCCCGATGGGTGAACACAGTAGGTTGTACTGTCGTCAGTATCATCATTATCCTCCACCGTGATGAGTTCCAAGTCTGTATTCGACGAGACAATGCCCGCCAAAAAACCGCCGGCGATGATCAACAGGAGGTATGATAAGACTACATATCGGACTCGTCCAAGTTTTGTGATGATCATGAAAAGATTGATGACGATGAAGAAGGCGAAGAGGGCCCCGCTGGTGGCGATAGCCGCAGGACCTTTCCATGTTGGGTCCTGGGTCGGGTCGGCGACGGACGCGTCTTGGCGGACGTGAAAGTAGAGAACTGAGAGGACGATGTTGGCGATGAGGAGAAGGGCTAGGATGAACTTGAAGAGCACGAAAACAGCAAAGAAGGACATTCTCTTTGTCTGTGATAAATAATAATTGTATGGTTTTTGAGGGGGTGTGGTTGCAGGGCTTGTAGGGTTTATGGAAACACAAAAAATTCGTCGGGATATTTATCGTTTTATACGAAGCAGCCCATGGTGTGTTGGCCGATTACCAATAGTGATCAAAGTAGAAGGAGGAGGGGCGGATGGATCCTGTTGACAGTTCAATTAAAAGAAGACAGCGTGATGTCATTGGCCTTTGATTTGGTGCTTGCATGGAACAAGAGCCAAGCGCTGGACGGTGTGCTTGAACAAGTGGTTGGTGGCGTTGAAACAAATAGAGCGGCGTCCTGAAAGATCGACACTGAAAACCGAAAGGGGTGTAATCTGCACAGCCGACTCTATTTTTATGCACTTCGTGTAACTTGCTTGGATCCACGAGTGAATCGCAGAACTTGCGACGCGTCAAGTGTTGCTAACGACTGTAGTCAGCGCCTCCCTTGCTCTGCCCTTTGAATGCCTCGTGCTTTTCTTCATTGAATAGCTTGTTCAAGCCTCCCCCTGTATCCTACACGTCCTCTGACTCTCTCGGAACCCGTGCCTGCGCTTGGTTGTGTGAAGGCCCATCTGTTTGCCATGATCCATAGTGACCATTATAAATTCAAAGCGTTTCGAGGGGTCTCATCCATAGCCCCAGCTTTGTGCCTTGCCAGACATCGCTCACTTGTCTTCTGTCAAAAGAGAGCCGAAAAGTCTGGCATGGAGGATTTATTGGCAATATGTCACACCTATCTAAAAAAAAAAATGAAGTGACAGACTTTGGAATCGGACTCTGTGGCAAGCAAGCGACAAGCAAGTCCAAGCAAGCACGCTCTCCCGGCCCCAAGAGGTGGCCAATCACAAGGCAAGGAATGAGGAGTCAGATCCTCATTCCCTCGCGACCCCCATTCAAGACACCAGGCGAGCAAGTTGGATCTCGAGCGGAGAGCCAGGTGGCTTTTGAGTGCTCGTCAAGTGTTCCCCCCCCCCAAGCAGATGATGAGGACGACAAAAGAAAAGGCTGTCCAACTGGTTCATGGAACGTAATAGGCTTCCTTGGGCTCGCCCCAGAAGGGCAGCAAAGGTCATCCGGGGAACAGCGCACATTTGTGACGAAGAGAACGGATTGTGTCTCCCCTTAGTGCACGAAGCTGATTTGTTTTGTATATTTGTTGCTATCACGAGCTGCACTTTGACCTCCAAGTGGATTAAAACTTGACAGAGAGGATGAGGGCGAGGGCGAGGGCGAGGGCAAAGATGAATTTCACCATCTCGATCGCCATCGCGACTCATTCAAGTTGTCCATCATCTCGTCTCATCTCTCTTTTATCGCCTTCCGCGCTTTCTGCAAAAAAGTGGACTGCTCTACAAGCATCCAAGCATACATTGGATACGCAAGTCTCCGGGGAGTGCTTGGGCAAGAGTAAAATCTCAATTGAGTATGTGTAGTGCTCTTTTCGTTCGACGGTAAGCTCGAGACGAACAGCAGCGTCTAACCTGTCGTCTACGAAACTAGTCAGTCGCGCTTTCGCCTTATCACAGCACACCCCCGCCGACCCATCAAAGTAAACCAGTTCATAGCCGTCAGCACCAGGTACGGTTGAAAGAAACAACGATCCCGCGACTACAGGCTACCTCCATGGCCCTGGGTCACTAGCCAAATCTAACGTTCTGATAGACCTACCCGTTGCCTAGCCTCCATTCCAAACACCCAAAGAGACAAGAGTCTGGAAGACCATTCCTCGCCAGAGGTTCAGCGAATATTTTACTAGTGAACTTGAAATCACATTAGTTTCATCAATCTGCCACAAACCACTCAGCCTGCTAGTCAGAGACTTCATTTTTGCGCCAAAGGTACTGCGACTAAGTTTGTCCGAAGAGAAGTGCAATTGGGTTTTTACACCTTTTGTGAACGATCGACTGACATGAATCCCTTCGTTGGAATAGTAACCCCTCTGAACCTGAACTTGCACTAGCCCAGCAATCGACCACACCCTGCGCCCGCTTGTCAAAAATCTTGGAATCTGCAAAGATATAATTGTATTTGAAACACATCGCGGTATGGCTCGCGAAAAGGGTACTAAACACTTTCCGTTCACTATCCGTAATGACAGTATGAACAACACGACTTTGCAAGAGGATAATCCGACTGCTAAGATTGCCTCATCGTACCCCCCATCCCTCATCACATCGACCATATCATCTACAACTTCTTTGGTGGTCGCTTTGAGTCTGACCATCGATAAACACTCGTCCAGCTCTCAAGCTAAAACTCTGTTGCGCGGAGGCCACAAGCCATCTGTAAGTGATATCGGAGATCTGCAGCAAGGAACATCGACTCTCCAGGCACACACACCGTCAACGCCGAGTCCCTTTGGAGGTCACCGCAATGTCAGCGCAACAGACGTTAGCCTTCAGAGAATTAGTTCTGGAAATGGAACTGGCAGAGGCTGTGTGAGCGATGCCGAGTCTGGCACGCTTCCGAAGCCACAAGGATTCCTTAAGAAAATCTTTGGTCGTGAGAGCTCCAAGGCGGTTCACAACTCTGTGCCCTCGACTTCGCCTGCTATGGCCAACAACAATGGCCCCAACCCGAGTATTACCTTCACAAGCGCCGAGACCACAACCAAAGAACACCTCATCCCCAAAGATTACTTTCCCAAAAATGTTCCCAAGCCTGCCGTTCGGTCTGTGGTGCCAGTCAAACTTGATGACCGCATCGACTCGACCAGTCAACTCGTCTTCTGTATCAGCCTGCTGCCCAAGGATCCTTTTACGTCAACTTCCGCTGAGAATGATGGCAGTGTACCTGATGTTGCCTCCGAAGGCTTGCAGGACGTGCCTCTGAACGAAGCTGAGCGTGATTGGTTGGATGCCATCAAGCAGGATCCTGAAGAGCAGGAACATCTTCGTTGGATGGTATCTAAATTGGTCGCCGAATTCGTCAAACACCCAACCAAGAACTCTAAAGCTATTGCCGAGGCGGTGATACTTGGCCCTGTACTCAACCGAGCCGACTATCGCACCTTGCTCTTATGTTTCATTGAGAAATTCGAGGACACTCCCCTGCTGGACGTCGAGGCACTTCAAGGAATTGTGCAGCTTGTTCAATGCGCCTCACCGCTCTACCTCGAGAACGATGACCTTCTCAAGATCCTGAAAATCCTTGGAGGACGCTTACAAGGCACCCACAAGCCGTCAACCAACCATATGTACCATCTGATCCTTGCAATATCAAAAATCCTCGAAGCCATGGTGACTAGCAAGATCAAGGACTTGGACCGAACACAAGACCACCAGCCGCTGCTGAAGATTTTGTCCGACTTGCGAAGTGTGTATGGCGAGACTGACCCTTACTTGAAGTTCCTGGTCAAGTACGCTTATCAAACCCTGCTGTACTTCCCCGATGACGAGACACTCCCACAGGCGATATGGAGGTACACACAGCCCCTTGCTATTGGTGCTTCGGGAGTAGCCAGTCTGTTAAAGCTGGATCTTAAAAATACCCTCAGTGCGGCGGAACATGTCCAGCAGGTAGCGGGAAACGCCATAGGTGTTGTCAAGTCCGGCATAGAAGGCTTCAAGGCGACTCTTACGGCTGGAGAAGGGGCCTTCCAATGCGCCAAGAAGTTAAATCAGTCTGGTGAGAGACAGGAATGGTACCTTGCCGTCCAAGCGATGTATACTTTCGTCCGAAATGGTCAACTGGTCGAATTCAACCAGGCGATCTGCAAGGCACGTTGCCGTTCTGACCGCAACTTTCAGCAGGGAGTGTGCCAGATTCTTGGCGAGATAGCAGTTGATCCGCTTTTGGATATAACCAACCGCCAATATGCCATCGATTTTCTAGGAAAGTTGTACAAAAATAACTCTGAATGGGGCAATCATCTAGAAGTTAAAAAGTGGATCCTATCCATTCTCCACCATATCTACAGTATGGAGCTACAAAATGTCAAAGACTACGCAGGCACGCTGTTGGAAAGGTTGTGCAAGGACGATGCCGTTGATATTAACGGCTCTCATCCTCTGAGTGTTCGATTACTGATGCCGGAGCATTTTCCTCTACTCGGCCGGGTTTTGGACATACCCTACGTTGAGCACGACTTGCATAAATTGAAGATCCAAAGACTTGGGAATTACTGCCCAGAAGTATACATACCTCCTCAAGCCAGAGCGAACCCTCAAGCTCCCGAAATTGAATCACTCGCTGAAATGGAGATATCCCCTCATACCAGAGCGATCCTTCAAGCCCCCGATAATGAATCATTCCCTCTAATGGAAAAGGTCCAAGAGTTCTTGCAGAGTGAACAACAGGTGTTTTTGGTGTTGGGCGACTCTGGAGCAGGAAAGTCAACGTTCAACCGCCATCTCGAGCGCGAACTTTGGAGGGCCTACGAGAAAGGAGATACTATCCCACTTTTCATCGACTTACCTACTATTAATAGTCCTGATCAGGACTTGGTAGCCAAGCAGCTGCGACGCCACAATTTCTCCGAGTCTCAAATTCAGGAGATGAAACAACATCGGAAGTTTGTGTTGATTTGCGATGGTTACGACGAGAGTCGATTGGAGACCAATATTCACACCACAAATCAACTGAATCGACCAGGGCAGTGGGACACAAAGATGGTCATCAGTTGTCGTTGCAATTATCTCCGCTGGGATTACAGTAGAAAATTCAAACCGCAAACAGCGGACACATACGCCTTGGCCTCCAACGTACTCTTTCAGGAAGTTTTGGTCGTACCATTCTCCGAGGTCTAAATCAGGAACTATGTCGAGCAGTAAGTGAAGCATCCAACAGCGCAGGGACATTTTGGTCAGCTTTCCATTTCGAGTGTCGAGGAGTACATGGAGAAATTGGCATTGATTCCGGACCTAATGGGCCTCGTCAAGAACCCATTCCTGTTGAAGCTCTTCTTGGCTATGCCGACTGCGATTGGCGATGCACGGAGTCTCTCAGATATCAAAATCACTCGCTTGCGACTATACGACAAGTTTGTCCGACAATGGATCAAAGTCAGTAAAGCGCGTCTGGAAAAGATGAACCTGGGCAAGGTTGCGGCAGTAGATGACCTTTTCGAGGTCGGCTTCGAAAAATTGGTTGTCGGTTTTTTGAAGGAACTCGCTCAGGCTATCGTCAACATGAACAACAAAGTACCGGTGGTTGAGTATGTCCACCACAAGGACAGTGGGACATGGAAAGTCAATTTCTTTGGCAAGGAATCCAAGACAACGCATTTGCGAGAAGCCAGTCCGCTAACCAGAGATAGGAATTTGCACAAGTTTATCCATCTATCGCTTTACCACTATTTTTACTCGCTCTGCTTTCACGACCCTGCAGATAATGGAGGTGGTGATTCCGGTAGTGACGACGATGGTCCCGATAGCGACGACGACGGTTCCGATAGCGACGACGACGGTTCCGATAGCGACGACGACGGTTCCGATAGCGACGACGACGATTCCCCTGGCGAAAATCCCTCTGGTAATCGCAATGATTCCGGTAGCGATGACGATAATTCCCCCGGCGGAAATCCCTCTGGCAATCGCGATGATTCCGATAGCGATGACGATGACTCCCATAGCGATGACGATGATTCCCCTGGCGATAATCCCTCTGGTAATCGCGATGATTCCGCTGGCAATGACAACGATTCCCATGGCGGTGACGGCGATTTCGCTGATGATAGCGACAAACCCCATGGCGATGGAGAGAGTTCCGAGGTGCAGATGGTGATTCCAAAAGTCCGGGAGCCCATTCTCACGGCGGCAAGGATAGCTCCGATGGCGCACGAGATGATCACAGCCCCGAAGACACGGACAAATCGAAGGGAACCCTCCTCATTACGCCACCTAACCCTTTCGAAAATAGCAACCTTATTAATGAGCCATGGGTCCTGGAGTTTCTGGTACAACGTGTGAAGGATGACAAAGCCTTTAAAAAGCGTCTCCTTTCAATGATCAAGAAATCAAAGTCGGGCGTCAACGCTTACCTGGCCGCAGCAAACGCGATCACCATCTTGGTCAGAGGTGGAGTGAGACTCGACGGTATTGATCTGGAAGGTGTTCGGATTCCCAAGGACTATCTTTCTGGAAGCTACATTGATGCTGCCCAATTGGCAGATTCAGGTTTGACGGCTGTCGAACTTGTGCAAGCTTTGCTTCGCTCGTCTGACTCTCGTACTGAGGCCACAGCCGCGCAACAACACGTCCAGTTTGCTTACCGACCCGGCATGATTATCGAGAATGCTAAAGCCGAGTCATCTAATGTTCGCATAGATATTGACCTAAGAGTTTCTGTCTCACATTCAGGAACTCGCGCTGACAATCAACAGTACAAGCGACCAAACCCGCCCAGGCACTTTCAAAAAGACTTTACCAAGTCCGCCATGGATTGTAAGCTGTGCTTGTTTCTGTTATATACAGGAGAAATACAATCTCAAAAGAGTATAGTTTATTCAGTATCTCGCTGCTCTACTATAGCCACAACACATGATGGATCTCACGGGCCTATTTCTAGTCGATATTACCATTCACGCTCGAACTCTGGCAGTGATTCTAAGATCGCCGACTCTCAGTGTAAGTTATATACCATGAACAACAACGATTGCCAGTTATCTCGGTGTAAAATGTATGTAATGGAATGCCAATGGAAATGGCATAATGACGACAAGACGCAACAGCTTACAATCCATATGGCATACCGGCATACCTATCTAAAGTGCAAAAAGGCCTAGATTACATCAAAGACGGCGATCGATACAGAGACCGAGGCGACTTCGACAAAGCCAAAGCGAAATATGAGAAGGCTAGCAAATTTTACCCCAGTGAAGCTCACGATCGGCTGACGATTCTACCTCTATGCAAGGCATCCAAGGAAAACAGCGATTCTCACTGACACATTCCAGTTGGATTGCGTGCGCGTCTCCATCACGCAAAGGAAAAGTTCAAACAAATAGTGAAAGAGCCTTCTCAAATCACAACTCCACACCAACATTTCTTTCCACTGTCTACTCAGTCCACTCTTGCTTTTCTGGCCAAAGCCGATTCCCAATCCGCGTCCGTGTCTGCATCGACTTGCATGTTCACATCCACCTTGACCGCCCAATCGACAGTGGGTACTCCTTTGACCTTTGCGTCGAAAGCTGTTATCGGTGATGTTGGCGTAGTATCGCATGTTCGCTCTATAACGACCGCGTACAAGATTGCTGACGACGAAGCGCAAGATATCATTGATGACAAGGTTTACGATATCGTTAAACAATTCGGCGAAAGTCCCATTGCCTTCGACACTGTGCAGGAGCTAGTAGTCCTGGCTAACATCCCAGACCGAGACATTTTCCTGCACATCACTGCAAAGATCCTTCACGTATTGAGAGATATACCTCTGCTCTCCAGTATCGCTCTTCAAGGCCTGGCCGTCATCCTGAACTCTTTTCCTGATGAGGTTAACTTGGATTCATTGCATGAAACCTTTGTGGAGATTCTCAAACCTCTCCAAGCTCGTCTGAGCGACATTCGTACTGCCAACAATATTGGCGAACTGCTGCCTTTGCTCATCGCTCTCAACTCGCTCCTTGACGCCATGGTGCGTAGAAAAGTTTTTGGGCTCGATTGCGAATCCGTCTACGACGACCTCAAGACTCAACTAAGTAGTTTAACCTCACGCTCAAATGTGATGGTATGCTTCCAAGCATTGTATGCTAAACAGGCTCTTGCCATCATTTGCAACAACGAGTCACTCCCAATGAGCATATGCCGCCGTGGAAAATCAGCGTTTGTACTAGCAGGAAATATATCGAATATGGCAACCAAGTTCGATCTGGGCAGCGCTGAGTCGGCATACCAAAATATCAAAAAGATATTCGACGTTTCGATTCGGGATAGCTGGTACCAGGGACTGATCTATGTCGACTATTTGGTGGGACAACATAGTTGGCGGCAACTTGAGGATTTTGTGCTCTACAGCAAGTTCCAATCAGATGTCTGCTTTCAGCTAGGCGTAATCTTGCGGCTCGAAGAGATTGCAGTGGTTCAAACATACACTGCGATCAGAAATGGTGCTATCAAGTTTCTTGTTGCCCTGGGGACGAAACCTATTCCATTAGTGCCAGAGATGGTGCGGAGTACTCTTCGGCGTCTCGGGATATATACAGTTGGCACGAAGGACGATATGGATAGCCCACTCCCCCTCAAATCTTCTATTTCGAAAATATACCAGGACGACCTACGATCAGTATGGGATCCGGCTTGGCATGCTACTCCGAAAGGCATTCTGCTCAAGGCCGTTCAGGATAGAGATCAGCGGAATGCGAATGTGGATAATACACCAGCCCAATTTACGGATATCAAAAAAGATGTTCGATTCATTGGCTCAGAGGCGAAAGGCGCGGTTGATCGGATAGGAGCAGATATTCAGCAACTCAAAGCCGATGCTCGCGCAAGTCTTCCTCCGCAGCCTAGTTTAGAAGACATTCAGACTGCACTCAAGACCTACTATGCGTCATGCCTCTTCATCCTTCGAGTCTCAGGAGATGAACTGGATCTGGAGACATGCTTCGTCGATCTAGCGATCGTTGAGGCCCCAGCACAACGACAAAAGGAAAAGCAATATCTCAAGGAGCAAGCAGCCGTCTTTCACCGAATCCCGAGTTCCGAAGCCGCAGAAAGAGCCAATATGCAGTCGCCGATTCCTTTGGAACAACTTTTCAACCAGCGCAAGCTACGTGATGGAAATGAAAACGTTCCTAAAACTATTTTGGTACAAGGGCGGGCGGGCATCGGCAAGACAACACTGTGCAAAAAGCTTGTCCATGCACATCAGGCCGGACTGTGGAGAGATTGTTTCGACACCGTACTGTGGCTCCCATTGCGTCAGCTCAGAGCATTCAAGGCCCGCACTCTGGAAGATTTATTATACGAGAAGTTCTTTACTCAGTGCCTTGACCAAGAAGGAGTGGCATTAGCCCGCGCACTTGCAGTTTGCACTCAAAAAGGCAGAGTTCTCTTCATATTGGACGGTCTGGATGAGATTGTAACAGATACAGAGTATGATGAAGACATTGCCTTGAGATCATTCCTAACGACCCTGCTCACGCAACAACATGTCATCATCACTTCAAGACCCTCAGGCTTGGACAGATCACTGTTACCATCAATAGACCTGGAGCTTGAGACCGTTGGATTCAGTCAGCAGAATGTCAAAGACTTCCTAGCCAAGGTACTCAAACCTGAAGCAGTGAGGACAGTTCAAGACTTTATTCAACAGACGCCATTGATTCAGGGGCTGGTCAATATTCCTGTGCAGCTCGACGTGATCTGCTTCAGCTGGGACTCACTTCCAATGGACGGCCCCACGATAACCATGACGGGACTGTATCAACTAATGGTGCGGAAACTGTGGTGCAAAGATGCCTTGCGGTTAGGGAAGACAGCCGGAGGAATGGTTCTGACACCGCAACAAATCAACAGATTTGCACCTGAGGAAATCGATAAGCTAATGGCTACTGAGTTGCAACATCTTGGGTATCTTGCGTTCAAAGGGATGAAGAACAATCACCAAATCGAATTTGATGAGAAAGCTCTACTCGGCGCGTTTGGGGATCTCAGACAGTACCGTGTGACAGCCAATATTGACCTTTTGTCACCTCAGGTCCTTGAAATGATGAAGCAGACATCATTTTTGCACACAACAGATACAGATCTGGATGCCAGCAAAAGCGATTCTCAGCAAGCCTGGTATTTCTTGGATCTGACATTCCAAGAATATTTCGCGGCAACATGGATAGCCCAGCATCTACAAGTTAAACAACCACATCCCTCAGCTGGGATGATGACCATGGAGCAAGCGAAAGCATTTGTGCAAGAGCATAAATACAACCCCCAATATGAGATTGTGTGGTGGATGGTAGCAGGACTGTTAGATGGAGAGGCATCAGAAGAGTTTTTCGGTATTTTGCAAGGATCACCACGCGATTTGATTGGAGGCCGCCATCAGCAAATACTGGCATCTTGCCTGAATGAGGCGCGAGCTCGACTGGACAGCACGGTCGTGACCAGATTAGACGCGGAGCTGATGAAATGGCTGCACTTTGAGATTCAAACCTGCCACAGCCAAGGCGGTGGAAGCATATTAGGTTGTCAGACCTCATTTCCAGAGGCCCTTCTAGTTGAGAACTTGGGTTCAGTGAATTCCTGGAAAACAATTCTTGTGCAAACTTTGGAAGCTCGTTCTTCATTATCAGAATTGGCTATCCAGTCCCTCATTGATGCACTCAAGGATGAAAAGGAATACGTCAGGAGGTCAGCAGCATCAGCATTGGGCAACCAGTCTACGTTGCCTGAATCGGCCATCCAGTCCCTCATCGGTGCACTGAAGGATGAAGACAAATATGTCAGGAGGTCATCAGCATCAGCATTAGGCAAGCAGTCTACGTTGCCTGAATCGGTCATCCAGTCCCTCATTGGTGCACTCAAGGGTGAAGACGAATATGTCAGGGGGTCAGCAGCATCAGCATTAGGCAAGCAGTTTACGTTGCCTGAACCGGCCATCCAGACCCTTATTGGTGCACTCAAGGATGAACGCGCATATGTCAGGACGTCAGCAGCATCAGCATTAAGCAACCAGTCTACGTTGCCTGAATCGG
>MU616917.1:0-32196 GCA_025201705.1 Dissophora ornata | reverse complement strand
AATATATTAAGAAGAGTAGGGAGTAGCATAAAAAGTTGTTGCGCAATTGACGCTCAAAGATTGGGAACGTTTACATCGACTTAGTGCAGGAGTTGATGACCCCCCGTGAGAATAAGATTAATCTATTTGACAACCCGGGTTGTTCGTTTTTATTCAACAACCCAACATGTCTTGCGTGCTAAGTCCATGGACGATCAATTCTTTAAAGTCATATACATCGATATTTTTCGTTACATAGTCTTCGTTTTTTGCATCCACATCATTAGTATAGCCTAGTATAGCCCGAACAACCGCCGAATGCCATCGCTAGCCAAAACTCGGTCTTCGTGGCCACCACACACACAAAAAACTGGTATTTCCTATGAAATGCATCTTAAAAGCCGCTTTGAACAACGTGAGAGTGGTGCTCCATGAAAGAGGTGGCGAGAAAAAGCGCTATTTGGCCTTTTGATGCCAACTTCAATGAGTTTTTCAAAAAAAGGATGAAAAAGTGCTTACATGGACTTAGCACGAAAACACGTTCGGTTGTTGAATAAAACGAACAACCCAACATGTCTTGCGTGCTAAGTCCATGGACGATCAATTTTTCTTTTAAGTGATATACATCGATATTTTTCGTTTCATAGACTTAGTTTTTTTTGCATCCACATCATTAATATAGCCCTAACAACCACCGAAAACTATCGATGTATATGACTTTAAAGAATTGATCGTCCATGGACTTAGCACGCAAGACATGTTGGGTTGTTGAATAAAAACGAACAGCCCGGGTTGTCAAATAGATTAATCCTAAGGATTACTCCTTTTTTTTTTTTTTTTTTTTTTTTGGTATCTGTGTTTGTGCTGTGCATGTACTGTACACATCGGTCCGGATATTCGACCTCGGAGGTACGCGCTGTACACTGTAAATTCATTTGTACATTACCCCGACTTGCATTCTTTTTCTCTCGCCCTTATTTAATCCCATTCATTCTCAAGTCCTTGTTACATCAATTTATTTAATGTCACCGCCACCGGAGTCGCGTTCGTGTTGAACATTTTCGCGTTTGTCGCAGATTGGCTCCACATTGTTATTTGTTTACTTTTTTCAGCCTACAAAAGAATTGGTTTTGTCTTTTATTGGCGACATGATAGTCTACTACACAAACAGTACGCCAATTTTTTTTAGGAAAATAAAGAAGCAATTAAACTTTCTTTTTTGCTCCCGTTGTTGTCGCAAAAGTAATATATGTTCAAGGGCCCGAAAGGTGTTCACCAACGCTAGACCCTTTTTCAATCTGGTAATTCCATGTATAGTTGTCTATACTCCAAGCCTCAAGTGATCTTTCCCGAAGGAAGTCAGGGTCAGAGAGAGAGACAGAGAGAGAGAGAGGGATGGTCGTAGTCCGAGTAAAGGCGTAAGTCAAGTTGACTCGCTCGCTTTTCACAATTCTTGCTATCCTGACTCAAAGCAGCACATGTCTGTCTACGCCTGAATAAAGTTCCCTGTCGAAATTGTAGATGTTGGCCAATGTCTTTTCTAAAAAGGAAAATCTATGCCGGCTGGATTCAGGGTTGAACGTTTTGATTACCGATCTGTCAGCGAACGGCTCTCATTAAGGGATGTGACATGAAAAGAGTCCTGTTATACGGTCAATGTAGCTCCGCCCGCTTCTGACGGAGCTCACTTACCGACTGTAGTTAGTGGGTTGTGTGGTACCTCCGCAAGTTTATGTGTGAGTTACACATGTAATTGGATCAATTTAATTTGAGTTTTGCTTCTTGGCGCCACCGCACTTTTGAGAATTAGGGGACCCCACAGAAAAGAGTGGTGAAGGAAATTTAGTAATTTGCGGGGCGGTGCTGCCGCCAACACATCTGTGAAAGGACATCCCATGGAACCCGGACCAATAACGGAAAATATAATTCGCTCTCCGTGATATTGTCCGGCTAACAACAGTGCACATTGCCCGGCCCTGTATTCGTGTGGATTTTTTTCCGTTTTGTACATGCGTGTTTGTATTTATTAGTGGCAAGCACACCCACACACTCATTGAAACAAGCAATCGTAGGGTCCATACCTTCATGGCAGAGGTAAAGCAATATATAAGTGTCTAGGAAAAGTCTGCGTTCAGGCGCAAGCGTAATTTGGCTGTCTTCATGTGGTTACATATGCGACATGGACGCAGGGGCAGGCCAGGATTTCAAAATTGCCATGCTGTCATGCACGGGGGGACAAAAAAAAACGAGGAATCGTTGGAACGGGGTAACAACGATAGGCTGCAGGTTAAGGTAGCAGGGTTCGTCAACAATACATGCATTGTACTACATGTATCTTACTTTTTGCACTGCGTCGCTGATGAAACGGGTCTGCAGGATTAATATCATACGCCCAGCTAATTCTCCTAACAGCCTGGATCTTTTATCTTTCTCGGAGCTCAGATGCCTGGGATCAGAGTATCATAGTAACAATACATCATTTTTCTGCGATCAAAAAAAAAAGAGTCGAGCTGACAAATAAATCATTACTGCGACGGCACTGTACACTGCACATGGAGCGATGGGGATCTGATAGCAGGAAATGGAGCATCCATATTGAGTCGCCAACTACCGGTGCGCGGCATAAAGCAAGGAATAGGGGCATCCAGTTAACCGCAAGGCCAGGAAAGGGAGTGTAAGGATTGGAAAAATGGAGGCCAGAGGCGAGGTTCCTGATTTTGTTTTGTTTCCAGTTATCAGGGGGTGTGACAGTCGATGAGTAAAGACTGAGCAAACCGGTCGGACATGGCCCTGACTTTCCGTCAACAAAAATCGAATGCGCGCCCTCGGTGTTGCATTGCATTACTTTTGTCAAACATCTCTGGGTACGACGCATAGAGATAGGGGGCCAACGGCTGCAGGGTGAGAATGATATCTGGTCTTGGGTGAAAAATAGAAATCATGCTGAGTGGTGGACGAGTGTAGTCACCAAAAAGCCTCGACAGCACGCAAATGGAAACAATGATCCAGCTGGTCACTGGAGAAGTATCCAGCAGTATTCTATTGAATTGGACATTTTAAGCATTCCGCTGTACCGCTGTACTTTTCTGCACAGTACTGTACTTTGCACAATAACAACAACAACAAAAAAAAACGGTACCTTTGCGCACATCTTTGCTTCATTGGTCAATCTCTCCGCCCGACCCTGCGAAATTCGAGGACCAACATATAAAGGTGAACGAGGTCTCCTCTCCCCAAAGATCGTTTTCTTCTCCCTCCTCAGCCTTTCCTCAGCCTTTCCTCTGCGTCGCTTTTCTCATCCCTGCCCTAACAGCACTCTGCCCTCATAATTATCAATCGCTGTCTCTTCCCCTCTCTCTTTTCCACGTCTCCAGCCAACTCCACCTCCCGTACAACGTCCACCCCCCGTACAACGTCCACCTTCTGTACAACGTCCACCTTCTGTATCACGTCCGCCTGCAACTACTAGGCTCTCGCCCTTGCTCTCAAATATAAAAATCATTTTTCCACACTCGCGTAATAGCCCAAAATGGTTAAGCTTGCCCCTGCCCTCATCCTCTCCCTCTCTGCCATCGCGGGCCTTTATAATGTCGATGCAGCCGCGGCCGCAGCAGCAGCCGCTAACCCCGGTGCCTGCACCATCACCGTCCCACCGAACCCTCTGACAGCGACGGGTCTTGCGACACCCTACATCCTTATGGCTGGCAACTGCGATCAAACGAACCCCAACGAGCAGGTCTTTGTTGAGGCTACAGTCTTTGACCCTGCCACCGGCGCATTTAGCGTCTACCATCCCCTGGTTGTCAATCAAGGTAATGTTTCAAAGATGAGACGCGCAGAGACATGCTCTGTCATCCGATCCGCATTTGGCGCATCGAGGGCGGATGGACAACAATAACGTTTGCGCGGAAATTAATTCACGAGAGAATTGATACGTCTTGTTCGTCGAATCATTTCCCTCCAATTTTATATTGTTCCTGTACCCTGACCGTATCATTTTTTCTTTGCGTTTCAACCTTCCTTTGTGGTAAATCCAGGCACCAATCCCGCCGTTGCGCCTGTCGTCCCAACACTACCCGCCGGTGCGGTCGTCGGTATCTGGTTTGGAGCCAATGCCAACTCGGTCACCCTCCAGGGAGACATCGCCACATGCGTCAACGGTCTCTCGAACCAAGATGTCTTTGGCCAGGTCGCGTTCTGCAATTCCAAGCAGTTCTTCACCGCTGTCAACGCTGCCAAGAACGTCAAAATCCCTGCCCTCGGTGTTGATGTCAATGGGAAAGCCTGCCCAACCACTCGCTCCTTTGGTATTATCGATCAAGATCAGAGCGACAACCTTATCACCACTTATCTCATGGCTGGCACCACGTTTGCACAGAACACCCAGGCGAACAGGGGTAAATTCCCTGCCGCCACGGTGATCAGCAACGGCTCCGATAATGCCCTTGTCGCCGACTTTATCGATCCTGTAAGTTTTACTTGTCCCTTCCAGCCTGTCCATAATTAAGACTGCCACATATTTATCTTCACTCACTCACTCCCTCGCTATCGATTGTTTTTTTAACAGGCTATCGGATGCACACCTTTCAAAGCTCCCTCGCTGATGGAGCAAGGCGTCATGCTCGGCGCCATGGCTCTGAATGAGCTCCAGGCCACGAAACAAGGCGCTCCTGTGGCCTTGGTCCCATCAACCGACCCCATGGTTTTATCCAACGCCGCCCCCTCTTTGGCCAAACTCAATCTCTATCGTCAAGGTGTTGACCAGCCTGTGATCCGCGCCATTCCGGCCAACATGGTCACGACCTACTGCACCAACCTTAACAATGTTGGTCCCACATATCTCATGGGCATCATGAATGCCATTGCCAACAAACCCTCGCCTATGCCAGCTGTCGCCTCGAACCTGCTTACTTTCATGGGCCAACGTTATGCGGCCTCGTGGACTAACCTGGGATGCGACAAGCTCTTGATGAAAACGTCTGCTATTACTACTACGGCCACCAACGGCATTGCTACTGCCATCCAGTTCAATCAGTCAAAGCCTCTCAAGAAGAAGAGAAAGCAGAACACGAAACGATTAATTTAAAATTAGTGTATACTTTTTGAATGAAATAACTACTGGTCATCTAGAGGATGTACTACATGCTAAAACAACTCGTACGCTCGGCTTTGGTGGATATGTTAATTGCACCCCTTTGTTACAGGAGTCTCCCCGAGGGTGTGCCGAAGAGGAGGCCAAAAAAATCACCTCAATAATAAATATATGATTCCTCCTTTGCTCCATTTCTTCACGTTATAATGACGGATATACATACAGCGCTAATGGAAAACAACGTAGGACGTCCACCTACGAGTGTCCCGTATCTGTAATTCGATTTTTGTTGTGCCAGTATGATATGCAAGAAAACGATTGGGAGCAGAGGCGGGTTAACAAGACTACGACGACGAGGTGGACAACGATAAGGAACCGGGACAAAGTGAGACGCTGGACGACGACGAGAACCCGGATAAAGACATGGACTATATCAACAGGAAAACTTTGAGGAACTGATAACGCGGAGGAGAGAAAGCTAGCCGCCTGCCGTTGTGGGTACATTTCGTGCAGAACGCTTGTGAATACAACATTGAGAAAAATGTATCATTAGTAATAGTAGAGAAATGGAGATAATACATGGGTATACGCACGAAAAGACGCGTCAAATCCATGCGGCACGCGTGCAGAAATGCAGTATATTACAGGCTGAAATGACATCGTCATACTTGAAGTACGTGGTAAACTTCACAAAACCTGGAAACATCGATTTTTCTTTTGTTTATTCATGATTTCTGGGTACTGACAGGTATTTTGCAGGGCGATATTGCTTCCCTACCAACACCAAAGAATACAACTGTGAGGGCACATCCCAGAGCGAGCGAGTAGGAGACTCTCAGACACAATGCAATCTGGTCTCGGCGGCTAACCCAAGTGTACGTTGCCTAGTTATGCGCATGCGTGTTTGCATTTCTCTAACGTCAAGCACACTCTCACTGTCTCCTGTAATGACAATGTCCACAAGGTCGAGATAGAGCAATTTACATGTATTTCGGAGAAGTCGGCGTCCAGGTACAAGCATAATTGGATGTTTTGATTTGTTGTGTCGGCAAATGCGGCGTAGCTGGTTGTCCTTCGAGTCCAATAGGGCTTCGGTCAACATATCAGCAGTTCACCGGAAGAATCGTCTCTTGAATTGGGTCATTTATGTATTCCGCTGTACGTTGCTGCATTTAACATACCCCTTTGATTTATTAGTCAACAAAAAATGTAGACCATTTCAGTGTACCCTCGATATCAAATCAATCTCTTCACTCAACCATCCGAGATCTGAGGACCATATAAAGAGCAACGACGTCTCCTCTTCTCCCTCCTCATTCCTAGCCTTCCTCAGCGTAGATTTTCTCTTCCCTGCTCTAACAGCACTCCGCCCTCATAGCCATCAATCGTTATCTATCTCCCTCTCTCTCTCCCACGTCTCCAGCCAACTCCACCTCCTGCACTGCGTCCACCTGCAACAACTAGGCTCTTGCTCTTGCTCTCAAAACTATCACTTTTCCACGCGCGCATAATAGCCCAATATGGTTAAGCTTGCCCCTGCCCTCATCCTCTCTCTCTCAGTCATCGCAGGCCTTTATAATGTCGATGCAGCAGCGGCCGCAGCCGCTGATCCCGGTGCCTGCACCATTACCGTCCCACCGAACCCTCTGACGGCGAAGGGTCTTGCCACACCCTACATCCTTATGGCTGGCAACTGCGATCAAACGAACCCCAACGAGCAGGTCTTTGTTGAGGCTACAGTCTTTGACCCTGCCACCGGCGCATTTAGCGTCTACCACCCCCTGGTCATCAATCAAGGTAATGTTTCGAAGATGAGACGCGCAGAAGAAACAATTTGAGTTCTTCAATTTTATTCTGTGTCACTGACCGCGTACATTATTTTATGTTCCTTTTGTGGTAAATCTAGGCACCAAGCCCGCCATCGCGCCCATCGTTCCAACCCTGCCCGCCGGTGCGGTTGTCGGTCTCTGGTTTGGAGCCAATGCCAACTCGGTCACCCTCCAGGGAGACATCGGCACATGCGTCAATGGCATCTCGAACCAAGATGTCTTTGGCCAGGTCGCGTTCTGCAATTCCAAGCAGTTCTTCGCCGCTGTCAACGCTGCCAAGAACGTCAAAATCCCTGTCCTCGGTGTTGATGTCAATCGCAGAAAATGCCCCACCACCCGCGCCTTCGGTGTCGTCGATCAAGATCAGAGCGACAACGTCATCACCACCTATCTCATGACTGGCACCACGTTTGCACAGAACACCCAGGCGAACAGGGGTAAATTACCTGCCGCCACGGTGATCAGCAACGGCTCCGATAACGCTCTTGTTACCGACTTTATCGATCCTGTAAGTTTTACTTGTCCCTTCCAGCCTGTTCATAATTAAGACCGCTGCATATTTATCTTCACTCACTCACTCCCTCGCTATCGATTGTTTTTTTTTGTAATAGGCTATCGGATGCCAGCCCTTCAAAGCCCCCTCGCTGATGGAGCAAGGCGTCATGCTCGGCGCCATGGCTCTGAATGAGCTCCACGCCTCAAGGCAAGGCGGCGCCGTGGCCATGGTCCCCTCAACTGACCCCATGGTTTTGTCCAACAACGTCCCCTCTTTGACCAAGCTCAATCTCTATCGTCAAGGTGTGAACCAGCCTGTGCTCCGTGCCATTCCGGCTAACTCGGTCAGGAACTACTGCAACAACCTTAACAATATCGCACCTCAGTATCTCATGGGCATCAAGAACCACCTTGCCAAGATGACCTCGCCCATGCCAGATGTCGCCTCGAACCTGCTTACTTTCATGGGCCAACGTTATGCGGCCTCGTGGACTAACCTGGGATGCGACAAGCTCTTGATGAAGACGTCTGCCATCACTACTACGGCTACCAACGGCATTGCTACTGCCATTCAGTTCAACCAGTCAAAGTCTCTCAAGAAGAAGAGAAAGCACCAGCATCACCACAGGAGTAGCAAGTAAATTAAGATTAGGGAACTCTTTGATGAGATTGAGAGATATAGGGCTGGCCCTTTTCAACCATCAAAGAACTCCAAATCCCCTCCACTTTTTTTTTTGTAAGTATGCAACCTCAAAGACGCCCTTCCTCCATCCTGTCATGACCATGACCATGTCCATAGTAATGTGCCTTTTAATAAATATGCAATAATACGCATGTATAGCAACACTGTTGTTTTGATTGAGGGTATTTTGTTGTAGAGCAAATATTTGAAATGTATTGTTTCATGTTACAAAACGAGGGGTACCATGTCAGGAGTTATAACCGGGTAAGTCAAATGTATACACCTCAGCCCCTCCCCTTCCCTATTTTGTTTTCAAGCAACAAATGGACTACTCCGCGGTCTCTTGCGTCTTATGCAGGTCCTGATTGGATGCTGCCCTTGCCGTCGCCAGCGTCGACGAGCTGTCATGAGCCTCGTACAGTGGCAGATCCACGAATGTGCTATCAACGGGACTGTACTCTTTCTCGCATTCCTGTGAATATCCTCGCTCATTCTTGCCTCCAACTGTTGCCTTCTCTGACATCCCGCCCCGGAAAGTCTCTTCTGAAAGGTCCAAATCTCTGGGCGAGTGAGCATCATCGTCTCCTTGAGAGTGCTCAAATGGGTTACCACCATATCCTTCCATGTGCTTGCAATTGATTAATGGCCCAGCGCTTCTGGCGGATGAAGATGAGTAAGAGGGAGTGCTAGTCGTGATCATAGAATCCGTCGCCAATGAAGATTCTATGTGAGCGCACGCGTCGGACTCGAGCTCTCCTCCAGGGGCTGAGGGAGCAGACGAGCGACGATAGATTCCAACAATGAACCCAAGCCCAACCAGGATAAAGGCCAACATCATGGCCGACACGCCCAAAAATACACCCATATCTCTCTGTCGCTGCACATCCATCCGACTTGAGAACAGGCCCGATCCGGTCCCTGCTTTCCCCTCTTGTGGTTGTTGGCCTACCGACGGCAAGTTATATTGTGGATTGCTCGTCCTGGTAGCAGCATCTCTCAAGATCCAGAAACTATGACTCCTAGCACCGGCACCGCCACTGTTGCTGCCACCTTTTCCGGTTTGTACGTCCCCATTCGAACCAGACGAGACAGAAGGGATCCTGATCTCAAATTCACCTTCGTATTCCCAATCCTCTGGAATCACCCAACTCAGCTGGCCACCCGTTGCGCCCAAGATAGTCGTCCTGGAGAGGTTTTGGAGACTATAGCCAGGATCAAATAGGACGGTTGGTGAGATTGAGAACGTTTTTTGTGACGAGGATCCAGAAGGACCCCTTTCTTCGCCAGAGTCGCCGTTCTGATCATCATCGTCAATATCAGATGCCGCCGCTTGGAGTGGCCAAGAGACTAGTCGAAGACTGGTGAGCCAAATAGGACTGTCCTTCATGATCAAAGTCAATGCGGCGCGCTTCAGATCGACGAGCTTCATCTTTGCGAGGTTGGTCATGTCATCTTTTGTCAAGAGCGGGTTATGTGAAAAATTTGGGTCGTTCGTGACCATGTCAAGCAGACTCTGGGGAGGAGTCCAGTTGTCCGGGAATGAGATCTCGTCGTGGCTAGTCCAGGTCACGACCAGCCCTGAACCGGGTGTGTATACTGCGTTCAAGAGCGGTGTTGTGATCTCGATCATTGGTGGATCGTCAAGTCCCGGTGACTGATAAAAAACAGCATCATTATCACTGCTGCCGACTCGTGACTCTGTTGATTGTCCCGGGGCAGTAGTTGAAGGAATTGGGATGGGGGCAGTGGCGGTCGGTGTCTGGATGCCTGGAGGCAAGTTGTCATAAATGTTGGAGGGGAGGAAGTAGTCACCAGGACCCTGGTAAGCTTGCACGAGACCAGCATTCAGTCTGGCCCCCTGTCGATGATAGCTGGACCCTGCGAAAAAGACCAATAGGAGGAGTCCGTGGAAAGGGACCATTATTATTGTTGTGATGATTTGTTACTAGATGAAGGCTTCTTGTTGAGCAGAGTTTGTAGCCAAATAGGTAAAGTGTTGTAAAAGTCGAGATCTGTTGAAAGACAGCGAGCTTTTATGAAAGAAAGGGTCGATGTCAGCGTAGAAGTAGAAAAAAAAGAGTTGCTTTGCATTTAGTTGGACGAGGACTTTGGAATAGACAATATCCCTTTTCCTGCTGTTATTAACCAGGCTTCACGGAATAGGAAGGATAACGACGGACATGAACGACGGACGTGGGTCTCTCTCCCTTCTTCTCTCTTCCTCTATCTTCTCGGGGGAATAGAATCTGAAATCCATCATCCATCACATTCTGAGAATCCTTCAACTCGTTCTGTCAGCAGGTTTGTGCGCATGCTTATCCGTCAGTTTGAAACGCTGGCGATCAAGGCGTTTAAGAATTATTGGTTGAGGCGTGCTACACATTGTGGTGGCGTCTCCTTCGTCGCGTTCATCTCTAGGCTGTATTTCACTTTCCCTTGTATCAACGACTTTGTGTGCCCCTTCAATCCCTTCCTCCTCGTCAATACTGAGGACCATTAGATTTGAATATGCGGGTCGGGGATCATTGTATATTAGGGTAAAGGGGGGAATGGTGGCTGCATAAACGACATAATGAAATCCATAGATCTCTCTTTCTACTTTTCCTCTAAGACCACCTGATTTCTAGAGTACCGTGAAGCAATAGTCGGTCCAATCTCAGTCTTGTACAGGTCAGAGTTGTCCATTCTCTCCATCCGACTGCGCTCCCGTGGGTCGGTAAATCCCATTCTATAGCTCCCCCGCGCCTGCGCTGGGGATAGACCGTCCTCATATGATGCAGGCTGTTGCTGGTAGCCGTTATAGGCCGGGCTCGGACTTGCACCATTTTCCCTTTCTCGGAGCATCGAAGGTGTAAACGGTCGCCCGCCTGGACCTGTTCCTGCACTTCCTCCCAGGTTACCGTAGCTCTCCCCACCAGAGTGCCGAAGGCCTGTTGTGTTTGTTGCGGCTGCATTCTGATAGTGCTGCTGTGAAGGCGAGTAGGAGGATGTTAGGGAGAGTTGACGGGCACGTTTTTGTTCGGCTTGCAATTGGCGTTGTTGTTCTTGTAAATGGTTCATCTGTGGTGACTGAGTGTAGGGTGATGCATCCGGATTCGAGGCCGGTGGGGATATATAGTCAGTTGTGCGGTCCCCTGCCCCTTGAATCTCCTGTTTCCAATTGTCGAAATCGCTGCCATGGCCGTCATGCAGACTAGTCTGGCTGGGATCCACTTTGAGCATCTGCACCTCATCCCAATAGCCCGAAATCTTATCACCTGTACCACCATTCACAAAGCTGGTCGACTGACTGACTGGTGACCCTTCATACTGGTGGCTGATGAGAGGTGGGGTCCGGTTATTGTAGGCAGTCGCTGCAGCCGAGAGAGCGAGCTCGTCCTGAGATGGCGCCACATGGGGTCGAATAGGATTACCCACAGGCTGGGCCTGCCAGCTGGTGACTGCAATTTTGACCTGACTGACCGCTGCTGCTGTGTATTCTGCTCCACTGTAGAGAGTTGTCCTATATGCCTCCTGTGGGCCAACATCGATGACATTGGTGATCTGACGACCATAGCCTGCAATGAGAGCCATCTTTTCGCCAAACTCGATCATGGCATCAAACTGGTCGTTGAAGGCGTCACGGATGGTGAGTCGCTTGAACTGAAGCAGCTCAAGTTCCTGGGCCAGCAAGTCCGCAGAGACACGCTCCAAAGCGCTTTGGATCTCCATTATTTTGATGGGGTTCTCTTTGCTTGATTTTTGGTGTTTGGCGAGTTGGTTAGTGAGGTCGTGTTTCTTTTTGCGATTCTGTTTGGGGATAAAAATGGCACAAAGACCAACTCGTATAATTAATCCCTGCACTGTCTGTTGGTTTTCAGGGACAGAGGTTAATTGAATACATACGTCGTCTAGAGTCATTTCCTGGGTCTTGAGGCCTTTGATCTTTTTGCGGTGAGCGGTGTGTTGGATTGAGTACGACTGATGGATGAGGCCAACCTCCTAAAAGAACCATGACCGCATGTCGCGTGGTGGGTGGGGGTAGAACGGTGTGAGTGAACTGGAACTTCTTTCCCCTTTCAATGTATCAGGTGTGAACTAGGTAAATTGCACGGAGATATCTGGCAAAACCCAAAAGCTCGCCTCCCCCTCTCTCGCGTAAGCAACAGCGGCGTAGCCGTATGAAGAACAAGGGTTGTGCAGGAGTATTTACCTCCATGAGCTGAGTCATGCGTTGGCAGACATCAGTCAAGTCGTCGCCTTCATTGCAGCCCCATCCAGAGATGAGTTTTGCGTTCGAGGAGATCTCCTTGTCCAACCTCTTGAGCGAAGCATCGACGTTTTTCAGTTCGCCCAGCCATTTGTTGATGTTCTTGTAGTTGTTGCTACATGCATTAATGGGTTGAATGGGTTGTCGAGAATGTCAGCAATGTCAGCAATTGCTCGGCGGAGGAGGGATCATTCATTACCGCCAGGATGCCAGCAGACTGAGCAAGCCAGGCAAGCAGGCGGGGTTAGCCAGGCACTCAGCACAGCTGCAGGTTTTCATGCTGGGGAAGTGTGCGGTCCTGTTTCACAGTAAGATTACGAAAACCAGAAATTGCGCGTTACCCAAGGGAAAAGTTATTTAGACCCCGGCGGAGGTCATGTCCAATGCTTTGCATTCTTGATCTGCTGAACCGGGAATGAATGGGGAGGAGGCGAATGGTGACAGCCAAAGGTGTGCGAGCGACAGTGTCAGGAAGAGCGGGCGGCTAGGCGCTGATGTTGGCGGGGTATACTGTTCGAGGTTGGGTTGAAGGAGAGAGCAAAACAAGAGCAAAGAGAGAAATGCGTGCCTGATGGGAGTTAAAATGAATATAAGCGCGCGCTATGAGCCGAGGAACCAAATTAAAAAAAAGAGGCAGACACCAAAACGACAGAGCACTCCTTTCTTCCTTTCTTCCTTTCAACCAACCAACCAACCAAGCTAAATCACTTTATTTGATTGCAGATTAGGTCCATTCCCGGGGGATTATACATGGCTGGTTTATTGCAGGCAAAGAACCAAGAACCAAGTGTTAAAATAAGAACAGGCAGAACAGGCCAGTGGTGCAAGGGACTACAGTGGGGTGCACACCTAATCATATTAGGCCAGCATAGGCTGTCAGGATTGCTCAGCAATAAATTGCCAGACCGATCATTGATCATTATTACACGGGTGGGATGTTTACTGTGCGTGTTTCGCAATGGGCGGTCTGCAACGCGTACTTTAGTGTTGCGCGCCTACACACGTCTCCGTGCCTCCCTACGCAAAATGATAGTAGTAAAAAGCTGAGTAGGAAAAGTCTGACGCGTCTTATTGGCGACCCTTTCTATCCTTTGCAGCACGAATTCGCCCTTTCGGCCTTTTGCGCTCCAAGTCCAAAAGGGCTGTAGTCCACATCACCGCAATATCCTTGTCGAGTCCACATCGCCGCTGTGTCCTTGTCGTGACATCGGATGGGTGTATCCCGGCAGTGTCCCGATAGTAGAACGTGAAATCATCCTGCACCCAAACAAAAAAATCGCACACGGGGCCACGGCACTTTAAAGCGATCTTCCCAGTTTCTCCCCCACAGCCGCCATACACACCCTTTTTCTCTTCTTTCTTCCCCAAAACACACATTCCATTCCAGTTCCGCTCTTCATCAGCTTTCCATCAGCTTTCCATCACTCCCCCCATCAATTCATCTCAGCCATGTCCAACAAGCCCTCTGCCAAGGCCATTGCCAAACTCAACGCCACAACTCTCTTCCCCGAGATTAAGAAGGGTATGTTTTTCGCTCTCCGGCTCTTTGTGGAGAAGGGAATGCGCCAGTCTCAACAAAGTATACGAACTATCCTGCCCCCATGACTAAACGTTCCTTGAGAACTATGGTCTCGCTATTGCTGTATTGCTGCCTTGCTAGAGATCGAGAAGAACCCGTCGCTATTCACCATCCGCGGCTTTTATATCTTCAATATCACCAAGAAGGGTGTTCCTATGACAGAGTGGTACGAACCGGCTCTTTTGCCTGCCAAAAACACGCGTTGCTCGTTTCTCTTCGGTCGCCTCTCCGTTATCCCCACCATCGAGGGCAAGATAGCTTTGCGGGAAGGATGGCTTTTCACAAATATCGTCATGTGCTAATTGACATGTGCAATGGATGCCCAACCGATGGGGTTCTGCTCCCGCGCCTTCCTTTTAGGTATATGTTGTTTCAAGGATTTGATGCACCTGCAGTCGTGTCTCAGAAGAGACCCGAGATCCCCAAGGCCAAGCGTGATGAGCAGCCCATTCCTGTCGCCATTATCCAGATCGAGGACAGGGATCTGCTCAACTTCATGAGCGGTGGCCTCACGGTGAGTCTAATTCTTCTCCACGGCGCTCCAATGCCTATTCTTTCTCGTAAGGCGTTTAGCGTGGATCAGCTAACGCGAGTGCATCTTCAATCAATTGTGTACCTGGTAGGGATCGCGCGGTATTGTGAGCGGAAAGATCAAGATTGCCGGTGCGATGGAGCTGGCTGAGGAGCTGGAGCGGATGTTTAGCAAGGCGAAGGGCACGGAGAAGACCCTTACCTATCTGGATCAGAAGCGTGGAAAGTCTGAGAAGGCCAGGGCCCGTCTGTAAAGGGAAGAGCTTCGCAGGCGACAGTCCATGTACAGTGGATGATTGATGATCTTTGTTGTACAGACTCATTGCGGTCGAAGGAGCATGTGTACATGCGATCTAAAATACCAACAATAGTCTGCAAATAGAGCGCGCATTAAAATATCTTTCCAAAACAAAGCACTTGCTGCAGAGCATCACGTCAAAGTGCTTGCCTGGTACATGTACAGCGCACCTGTACACAGCACATTGGTAGAGCATGCAGAGGGGATTGCGCATTAGCCTCGGTGGATTGGGAGCAACAGCTTTTGACGAGGCGGGTGCATGACGGCTCCATGGATCCTGCATGTATCTCCTGATGACATCGGTTCAGGAGTGCGCAGACAGATATCCTGTATTTACCAGGCAGGGACCTGTCGTGGAGCCGGATGCGGCCAATGGCAGCCAGTTACCCAGCCCAACGCGGGTACAGAGATCGGAGACACCGACACGGCTCAGCTCGTCTGTTTGCTCTCTGCCACGCTCTCGCTTTTCTTTCTTTCTTTCCTCTTTTGATGTTCTCCCACAGGAGCACAAAGGGCGTGATCGCATGACTTGCACCAGCATGGCACGGGGGGCATAGATTTCCACGTACATGTACACAACCCAATCCTAAAATTAAAAACAAAGGTAAGAGCTTATGAGAGTGCCGACAAGTATGAACGCAACACGCAACGCGGCACTTGTTCTCGTTCATCCTTTTTATTCCTCGGCGTTCTCCGCTTCCTTCTCTCCTCCCCCTCTCTTTCTCCCCCTCTTTCTCTCCTCTCTTCAACTCTTAGACACTTCCCATCTCTTTCTTCTCTTGTTATTATCCAGAAAACCACACAGAACTTCTTCAAGCAGCACCTTACAAACTCACACCTTATACCCAACCATGTAAGAGAACACTTCCACCAGCGTCTTCGCTTTCATTTCCCGCATTTGCACGCCGTCGTGGCTGATCGGCCCAGCTAACATGATTGCATCCCCGTCGGATTTTGTTTTCTCCTACTAGGTCTTCCTCCCAGATCTCGTCCTCCCCCCCAAGCTCATCGCCCCTGACCGATGCTGCCAAGACCCCCGCCGCCACAGCCGCCTCGTCCAAGGTCCAGAGCCTCGCTCGCCGATACTCTGCCTTGACCAAGCAGGCCGCAGCAAACTCCAGCTACGTCCCTCACAACAACATCGGCAAGCTGCCCCAGGCCGGTGGCATAGCCAAAGCATCCCCCGCCACCGCTACAAAGACTTCCACACCACCTACGACGACTCAGCAGCAGTCTCAGCCTCTCGACAAGACCGCTGAGGTTATTCAGGAGCAGCGTGAGGAAGAATCGGTGCAAGAGGACAGCTCTGCTGAAGTCGAACAGGAGATTGAGTCCAATCTGAGTGTTGCAGATCTGGCTGACAAGGTCAAGGATATTGATCTCGTGGAGACTCCTTTGGAAGAGGAGCAAAAGCAAGAGCAGACAGAAGAGCCAGAGCAGATCCAAGAAACTGAGATCGAGACCGAGGTCGTGGTCCAGGAACAGGAAGAGCTGCCCGTTGCTCCTATCCAGTTCGAAGAGCCGGCGTATGATATTGTAGTTCCTGAGTCTGTTGAGGCATTCCAGGTTGTCGAGGTTGCCGCAGCTCAGAGCTCAGTTCAGGAGGAGGCCGAGGTTGTTGAGAGTGTCGTTGAGAGTGTCTTTGAGAGTGTCGTTGAGACTCCAGTCGTTGCCGAGCCCAAGGAAGATGCTGTCGAGGAGGAGATCAAGACCGCCGTTGTTGACGCATAAGACAACATGAATGACGCTTTATCGTTGCCTTTATATCTGCCAAATCATCATAAACACCAACCAAAATAAATAATGAAAAATAGCGAAAGCTTTGTTCTGCGATGCGAAGGGAGAGATGTAATACGAGTGATCCTACAGATGAATGTGGGGGTTGTGCTAAGCAGGCGCGCCATGGCCAAAATGCATGGTGCAATTTTGTTGTATCCATTTGGATTAGCGTTTTTTCATCCTCTCACGTTGCTTTATCCAGCACGCTATCTGGCTATCTTTCTTCCTCTCTTTCTTTCCACCTTTTGTTTTTCTCTTCTCTTTCTACGCCCACCTCGGCTCGTTACTCTTCTATCCCTCTCTCTCTCTCATATCCACCGTCATCACATCATCAATGTCGTCTAAACGCAAGCGCACAGGAGCTACCACAGCCACGTCAAAGAGCAGCACCAGCACCGACGCGTCCAGTCACAAGCAACCTCGCATAAGCCAAAAGAGCACTTCCACCAAAAACAAAAGTGTCCGGAGAAGAGCAGCTGACGATGATGTAGACGAGGATGAGGACGAGGACCAGGGCGGTCAGGAGCAGCAGCAGCAGGTCAAGGGCGACGAGGACGAGGATATGGAGCACGATCGGCCGCGACAGAAAGGACACGGCAAGAGCAGCAAACACAACGACACGACAGAGTCTACCAAGCCTGGGAAAGACGAGAGTGCGACGACTAGCGCCAGCAGCAGCGCTAGCGCAACAAAGTCAAACACGCCCAAGTATAGCTACCCGATCAACCCGCCACCAGTGGGTCGACCTGTGCGCATCTACTGCGATGGCATCTATGATCTGTTCCATTTCGGCCATGCCAAGGCACTGGAGCAGGCAAAGAAGGCCTTCCCCGAGGTTTATTTGCTCGTTGGAGGTAAGAAGTCTTTCCCTTTTCTCACGTGCCTCCCTCCCTTGCGCAAATGTGCGCCTCTTTGATCCATGTCTCCATGGCGATCACTTGGATGGATGGACCATCATTAGAGCAGTGCGCCGTGGTGGTCATTTTTTACCCCAAAGAAAATTGTGTGTACATTCAACTGCCGCCAAAAGTGAGCATCTTCATATGCTTTTCAAACTCCTTGCCTTGGATCAAATCTACGGTGGTTTCGTTTTCTTGGATCTGAACTTATTTCTTGAATAAGCATCCCGGACACGATATCATGTCACCTCGCATGCAGTCGCTGGTCCTTGCTCCTGTTTTTGTTTTCTGTCGATGCTTCTTGACTCCACCCTTGGGGTTTCATTACCGGATCGGAGTAGGCGTGAACTGGAAGAAGGAGAGAAACTGACATGTAAAATCGCACCTGATTCTGTCTGCCTGTCTTTGTAGTCTGCGATGACAGCATGACACACAGCCGTAAGGGCAAGACCGTCATGACAGACAAAGAGCGCTACGAGAGCGTTCGTCATTGCAAATGGGTCGATGAGGTGGTCGAGAGTGCTCCCTGGGTTGTCAATCAGGCGTTCCTGGACAAGCATCAGGTATGAAGAAGAAAGCCGTTGAAATTATTTGCACAAGGCCCACGTGGACGGATCTTTGCTAATCATGCATGGCTCTATGCAGATCGACTATGTAGCCCATGACGACATCCCTTACAAGTCGGTGGATAGCGATGACGTCTATGCCTTTGTCAAGAACCAGGGCAGCTTCTTGCCCACGCAGCGCACAGACGGAGTGTCGACTTCAGATCTGATTACACGCATTGTCAAGGACTATGACCAGTACTTGAGACGTAATCTCGAACGCGGTGTTACTGCCAAAGAGCTAGGCATTGGATTTTTCAAGGAGCAGGAGGTCAAACTCAAGAAGTCGGCACAGGACATTCGGGCTTCGATCCGTCAGAACTGGCATGGGACCAAAGATGAGCTCAAGAACGAGATCACAGTACTGAGGAACGACCTCAAACAGACCATGAATATGTGGGAAGACAAATCGCAAGAGTTCGTCAGGGATTTTTCCAGACTCTTTGGTGCAGACAGTGTAGTCAACAAGATCTTCAGGCGACGCAGACGCGGTGACAACTTGATTTTGGATGGCAATGCCTCGAGCCCATCGAACGCGTCTTCCAGGATGGCATCTCCAGACTCAAGGGAAGGTTCAGATCTCGAGGAAGGGTCAACAAGTCCCTTGAGGAGCAGAAGCAGAGAGTTTTTTGGATTCGGAAGGGGCAGTGGAAGTGCGAGCGGAGTGGGTATGCAGCGCAGTCGCTCGGTCAGCTCGGAAGAGTCGTATGGCGGCCAAAGCCCACGATCAGAATCCGAGGAGTAGTTGAAATGGGACATCTAGCAGTCTGTGTCGTTTCTCTTGTCACAAATAAAAGCGCATCAATGAAGAACAAACAGGCGTGGATTTTTCTTTACATTCTAGTTTATTGGCTTTCTGATTTCAATCCGATGAAGACTTTGCTTCTGAAGGCCATAGCTTATCAACGACCTTGGAAGCAATGGCCTTGTAGTACTGCGTGTGCTTGCTGTCGGGTCGAGAAACGACCACAGGCTGGCCCTTGTCAGAGAGCTGGCAGATCTCAGAGTGGAGCGCTACATCGCCCAGGAAGTCAAGGTTCATTTCCTTGGCTGTCCGTTCTGCGCCACCGTCCCCGAAGATGTGTGATTCATGGTTGCAATTGGGACACACGTGGAGCGACATGTTCTGCACCATACCAAGAATCTATCCACAACCAAGTAGGACAAACAGGTCGGTTTAGTCCTTGTGAACAGGACAGCGTCTTCATATTTCGTTTCTTATAGTTTCATTCAACTTTTGTACGACTTACAGGAACATCGACCTTCTTGAACATGTTGACCCCCTTGCGCGCGTCGATCAGCGCAATGTCTTGTGGGGTCGAAACAATCACCACGCCCGAAAGCGGAATCTGCTGTGAGATCGTCAATTGCGTATCACCTGTTCCAGGGGGCATATCAATCACGAGCAGGTCAAGTTCTCCCCATTCGACTTGGTGCAGAAGCTGCTGAAGAGCCTTCATGACCATCAATCCTCGCCAGACGACTGGTGCTTCTTCTCCGACAAGAAAGCCCATGGACATGCACTTGACGCCAAAGTTTGTCAGCGGCACCAACCGATCCTCTTTCGAGATTGAAAAATAGAAAAGAATGAAGGTCGGGACATCAGTACTTTTGTTTTCAATAGCACTTTGGTTCACAAAATCCAGGCAGTACAGACATCGCCCTAACCTGTCCCAGTCAGTTCTGGCTCGCCACTGAGATTCATGAGTCGAGGAATTGATGGACCAAAGATATCCGCGTCAAGGAGTCCCACACGCTTGTTCATCCCCGCAATTGCCAGAGCCAGGTTCACTATTTCGATTTTGTGTCGGGGTTAACAACGCTGAACGTTTTATCGACGTCGATCCAAACTGCATTTTGCTCCTGTTTATTTTCTGGAGAAAATACCTGCGGTGGTGGATTTGCCTACGCCGCCCTTGCCAGAGGCCACAGCAATAACATGTTTCACGCCCTTGATCGGCATCTTATGAGGAAGCCCACGTTGCATTCTTGGGATGGTTGGGGCGGGTCCTGTTCCTGGTCCTCTAACACCAGGGGCTACAGGCGGCTTCCGGGGAATTCCCTGCCATGCATAAATTGTAATATGCCCCTTGTCAGCGAAGAGATCGCCTAACGAGTCTACGGTGTTTTGCAGGGCTGTAAAAGTCTATTTTCTCTTTTACCAAAGGATTCTCGTGAAATGCTGATCGGGACGTTGCGATCGTCCTCATTGCTCCATGCGACACTGTCCATGACTTTTGTGCGTTGCCCACAGTGCTGATGCCGATGACCCTTTGAGCGATAAGTCTCCTGAATGCAAAGGTCGATGCCATGCTCGCTGTAGTTGTTCCTTGCTGATCAGAACTGGAGGGCGGCGGATCGCTGGAAACTGATCCACAAAGCGCAGCCCACGTTGCAAGCCACTTTCACGACTGGCCCCCCAACGCGCACTTATTTTCTTTGAACGTGGCAGCTTTTCAATGGGGTCCGAGAGTCGACATCGGTACGCGTTGAAGGAACCCCCCCCCCTTCTTATCAAAAATACCCAGCTGGTCCTTGAACACTCACGCGTTGCTCTGACTATCATCAACTGCTCAAAACCCTTAATACCGCGGCATCCTCGTTCCTTTGACTAGGCCAGGAAGGAAGTTCCACAGCAAACTTTGTCTTCGCCACCTATTCCTCCCCAATTGACGCCTCATTCCTCCCAATTGACGTTTCTGCAATCAGGACTCAAAAAACGTGATCATCAACAGACGACTGGGGACAGGACACTGCACAATCATATACAAACAGCCGAGTCATCGGTGCCACCATGCCAAGTCAGTATTACAAGAAGGACATCTTCAAGTCTATAGAGGGACTGCTCTATGGACTCTACGTCTACCAGTATCTGCTGGACACCAGCACATTTGGTCTCCTGATCAGGGCAGTGGTGCAGGATGTAAGCTCATCGCATACCATTGCCTAGAGTGAGCGGTCCAAACACATGAAAACCGAGGCTTTGAGCCTGACGACTTTTTTTGCACAACATACCATTGGATAGCAATTCCTGTCGCCAAAGACGAAAGCTCCAACGCTGCGTATCGCTCTGTATACCATCTTCGCCACCACGTTCCTGGCTCTTTTTCGGCACCAACGGACACCGGACCATTTCGCAGTGGTCATCGACTTTATTGGGAATGGTAAATTTCTGGACCTCTCCTGAGGGATCTGGGAGGACAACTTGACCTCTGTCACTGTTATTCACAGAATCTTCCCTTGTCGCGACAAATGTATAGTTTCACCGCCAAGTCGATCAAAGTTGCTCTGGCTAGATGTCTTTATCACAGCACTCCAGATCTCTGAGGCGCTCATAGTGTTCAACTTTCTGAAAGCAGGAGGAAGTGCAAGCAGAACAGAACCTGCCAGTACTGAGCAGCCTGTGCGCGAAGAAGGACAATCTAATGCCGGCCGTCATCGTGCGCAAAACTATCACGCCACATCGACAAGTACCAACGGAGCCGGCTCGACTTCAGAAACAGATCACAGCAGTAGCAGCGGTGACGAAGCCGATGATGTCGAAGACGAAGATCCATTAGGCGATGACTATCAAGAGATCATTGAACAAGAGGCATTTGTTCTTCAAGTGCAGTTCTGGGATTTCGTTTCATATCTGTTTTCGAATCAGGAGGCAGTCTCTTTCCCACGGATACCAGATCCCAGGACGATGGCAACGACAGCAAGAGCCGGTGCAGAAGCAGCTCGCGTGCAAAACCTTCCTGTATAATACACATTATCGTTAAGCAAATAGAATAAAAAAAAACTAATGTACCAATGCGTGAACGTTTCTACAATCATGTAAAGTAACAAAGACGCTGTTTTGGATGGGAGTTTATTGAAGGACGTGTGTTTGAGACGCGATAAGAGTACATGAACGCGTTCTTTCTTTTTCGTGCCTGAGTAAGACCAGGGTTCAATGTATGAAGCAAGGACCCAAAAAAATGAGCCCTCATTGCCGCCCACCGTTGATACCACTTTGACAGAGAGCGCACATGTGCCGCAATATAATTTTTTTTTATTGCTTGTGTGCTCCAAAGCTCTCTGCTTCGAAGGGAATGGTGGCCAAGAAGAGCACAGAAGGCTCAGACAGGGATAAGAAAAAAAAAACACACACACAAACACTTGTTTTTCATACTTCCCTAACCTTCAGCCTTATAACTCTGATTCCCTGATTCCTACCGTTTCAAATGACAAAAAGTCTACTCTCACCATTAGAGAAAACATAAGCGCGACCACCAACACACCCTCCCTGGCAACACTACTCGAAGAAAGGAAAAAAAAAGGGGGAGGGAGGGAACCCACGCGACAGAGTCAAAGCTTCACGTTTTTTTTTGCTGTGCAGTATTTTGGAGGAATTCAATTTACGAATTAGAAAAAAAAAAGAGATGGAAAACCCGGCCAAGATGCGGGTGAAGGTATACCGACTTGGCAATGGCAATGAGTGGCTCGATCAAGGCACTGGACACTGCTCGTGTGAATTCAACGAGGTAAAAAAAAAAAAAAAATGAAAAAAGGGGGGACAACTACCTTTTCGCCACCGTTAAAACGCTGCGCTTTCGACACATCGTGGATAGCGGAATTAAAACGTCTCTTCGGAGAAGACGGCGTTTTGCTTTTACACCGTTGCACCGGGGAAGATTCGAAAGGGATAGGATGAGCAAAGCGTTTAGATCGCATGTGGGTGTTGGCAGAGACACATTCACACACAGGGGGAGTTCAATGGGCAGTGTGGAATCGCCCATATTCCCATTGCGTTGGCGCGTGTGGGCTGTGGGCCCCTCTTCACATATGATACGCCCTCCGCGCGCTGCTCTGCACTGCACAACACAGACAACTCAATGTGTCGATGTGTCGACATGTCGAAGTGTTGATGTGTCGTGTGTCAATGTGTTAATTGAATTAGGCATACATTTCCGCGGATACTAGTGTTAATGATGTTTAAACATGGGCCGTTAAACCGCCCCGTGTTTCGTTTACTTCCTTCTTTATCTCCCTCTGTCTCTGGCGTCGCTGTCGCCGAATAGGACAAGTCTGAAGGCACATTGGTAGTGCGCTCGGAGGATGAGGAGAGCAGGGTCCTTCTGCAGTCCCGGATTAGGGTCGGAGAGGATATTTATCAGCGACAGCAAGGTAAATAATAAAGAAACGATTCACTCAGGCAAAGCAGACCTGTCCCTTTTCCTTTTTCTCTTTTTGTTTCTTTATTCAACTCAACACCCCCTTCCTTTTCTTTCTAACAGGACATCAACCTTTTCCTTTTCATGCTAAAATTGCCTGTAGCTTCATTGATAGTGTGGTCAGAAGACGATGCGGACCTGGCGCTGAGTTTTCAAGAGGCAGAGGGCTGCAGTGAAATCTGGTAAACAGAAAGACATTGGCCTAATCTGTTTAGCTGGGTACTTCTCCAATCCGGAGACCCATCTCGATTGAATTGCAACTGCAGCGTTACTTAAAAACGGACTTTTTGTGCTTCTGTTACACCTCTCAATTTTCTCGCTCTCTTGTTCTAGGAGTGATATCAACGAACTCCAACACTATGGTATTCTTCTTGTTCCTCAAGACAAATGATGTTTTGAACACGAAGGCATTGACGCATGTGCATGCATATCGGGTTGTGGTCACGACCCTCCTTCCCATCTCTTCTTCCGACTCATTTCAATCCGATATATTTCCAATGCTTCTACGCTAGCTGACGATCTCTTTTCGGACCCGACGGATACTCATAGTGGTAATGGGACAGACTCTCTTACTCTCCCTAACCCGGACCTCTCGAACCTGAAAGACATTGAAGAGTCGATCAGGCGTACCCATAATGATAATACGGACAAGGAGGCACTATCGAGCTTTATAATCCTTGACGTAAGTGAAGCGAGGAGCAAGTCGGAAAACGCATCGACATTCACTTATTTGTGTTACCTTGGCTTAGGAAAGCATATCCGTTAACCTTGGAACGCCGCTGATCTTGAAATAGAACTACATTGACAAGCTATTCCTGATCTTCGAGACATGTGAGGATCTGGAGAGTCTTTCCGATCTTTATATACTACACGACATTATGCTGGGCATAAGTAAGTCGAGGAAGAGGGAGGTCATTCAAATGATGTCGCATTGACACTTTCTTGACTCTTGACTAACCAGGTTGCGAGTAGTTCGCCTCAACGACATTGCTATCATTCAGTACATTCTCAAGGACACCGTATTTATCAATTGTGTCGGGATGTTGGAATGTACGTGCGGTCTGCTTGATACACAATCATTTCTATGTTATTTGCCATTGGCCACTATTTAACAACGTCGCCTCTCCCTTTTGGGGGAGTCCCAACAATTAGACGAAGTTGGCATAGCAGAAAAGAAACCAGACTATCGCGGGTTCTTGACAAAGCGCTCAACGTTCAAGCAGATCATCCCCTTCAGGAATCGCGAAATCGAGCAAAAAATCCATCACGCCTTTCGACTGCAATTTCTGAGGGACACGGTACTCCTTCGGTTCATGGACGAGTACCTGTCATCGATCTTGGGTTCTCTGATATTCTTCCACAACATTGACATTGTCAATGGGATCCATCAGGACCGCGTCTTTCTAAAGGAGTTGTTTGGGCTTATTGGGAATGATACAGAAACACTGGAACGGAAACGGGATGTAGTTCGGTTTGTGCAGCAGTTTTGTTTGATGGCGCGGACGACACAGATCAGCACCAGAGTAGGACTTTACAGGTACGGAGGACAGCAGGGACATATGAGAATTTACTTGGTAAACTCTGCGAATTGTAGTTTCTGCACTGCTAACGTCTGGACTTTCGTTTCGTCCACTTGCGGGTAGGACGCTGTGCCAATGCGGTCTTTTTGGTGTATTCGAGATGGCTTTGTCCGACAATGAAAAGGCAATCAAAATGAGTGGCGCAGAGATCATGTTGTCGGCATTAGAGCACGACGCGAGTTTGGTCCGATCACATATAGTCAAGCAAGCAGAGGACAAGAGCGTACAAAAGCAGCTCTTTGATGTAATTTTGGATCTGTTTCTGGCCGAGAAAGATGCAGGCGTGATGGTGCAGATCTCTGAGCTGATTCGAGTTCTCCTCGACACAAACCCAAATTTGAATGAGAACGGGATGCCAATGTCACTCGAAAGATCCGCCAATCTGGACCCTGATGCAGACAAGTTTCTGGGGTTATTCTATTCTTCGTATGTTGGCAAGTTCTTGTCGCCGTTGCTTAGTCTATCAGACGGTAAGCTACCCATTTTCATCAAAGATCGAGTGGATATTAGGGAGGGGGCTCTCTCTTGTCACAGCACGACTGACCAACTTGTATTCTCCATAGACACTACGGCATTTGACAGACCTACGATTACACTGTGCGAGAACATCTGTCATATACTGTCCTTTATGATTCGGCAGCATTCCTTCCGTAGCAAATACTACGTACTTTCGAGTGGGATCATCCAGAAACTATCTCTTTTGCTCAAGAACCGTGACCAACATTTGCGGCTAAGTAAAGTCGATTGTTCCATTTTTTACGCGTTCCTTTTGATCGGCCTCATATCATTTTTGGACACGATCATAAAATACCCTAACCTTTACATTTTCATCTCTTCACAGTGGCACTGAAGCTCTTTAGGACGTGCATTGGAACAAGCGACGATTTCTACCACCGCTACTTAATCAAACACAATGTCGTCGAGTATATTATCGATTTGCTGCTCGAAACTGGCCGCAAGAACAATCTCGTGAATTCTGTCTGTCTCGAGTTCTTTGAATTCATTAGAGTCGTAAGCCTTATGTCCTATTATTCTTGACTATTACCTGGTCTTCTTTTTTTTTTCTTGCTTCTTTTCTCATGAACAGCGCCTAAAGCAGTATTTATACTTCTTTGGCGGCAATTCGCATAGGAGAATATTCAGATACTGCTGGCCCATGTAGTGGTAAATCACGGAGCGCGGATCAGAGAAATCATCTATGTTGACACATTCAGCAGGCTAGTCAGGCATTACGAGCAGCACCAACAGTGTCAGCAACAACAAGTGCCTGTGGTCGCGTTCAATGTTGCGACCGATGCTAGCAAAGTAGGGAGCGTCCAGCGTGAAGAAGAAGGTTGCTCAAATCCCGAAAATGGTCCGGACGATGGCGATGATGGTGTGCCTGATCAAGAAGCTTCAAATTTGGAGCGGATTCACGAAGATACAGATGTCTCCTCAGCCATCAAATCCTTGACGGACGCGAAAGGTCATGATGAGACGGTACAGCTACGAAGTCCCCGAAGAAAGCTAGCATACATCGAGGACGACAACGACTACGATGGTGGTGATGAGTCCTCGATTAAACCTTCTAAAAAGGACAGAGATATCCAAACGCCACCAGAGAAGAGGAAAAGACTGGAAAGGGTTCCTTCATTTAGGGAGCCCTCCAAAAGAAACATCGAAGTCCATACCGGCTCCACATTCTTTCTTACTGGTTCAACCGGTGGAAGCCCGTTGAACGATTCGTCCTCCAGATTGACGGTCGCATTGAATCCCATCAAAACGAACGCGGCCATATCACTAAATAACAGCAGACCGCCCTCTCTCTCATCACTATTACCATTATCGCCAACACTATCATCGCCATCCAACGCAAAATCGCACTCACCTTCACAATCGCCGCCACTGACACCTTTGCCGCCAATTGCAACACGCATTGGGATCGTATTCGTCAAGGCTGGCACAGATGTCTGTGACAACAGTGACCAGAGCTCGACGACGCAGGATGCAAGTAGAGCTCAGGCGGCAATGAGGCTCAAGAGCGAGCTTGCCACCGGAGCTGTTCATCAACCAGAAGCTGTCCATACGATGAAGCGAAAAAGGGAGGATGACGAACCTGCTTCTGGCGATGTAAGAGACACGGGTGTGGACATTAGCGGCCGGGCCGAGACCAGACGTAGGGTTGAGGACAGCAGCAGTTGCGGGAGTAAAGCCTCGACTGCATCGACAACAAATGAACTCGGGAGTACTCAGTCTTCGGATCCTGCTGATTCGATAGTGGCGACAGAAGAGCGGAGTGGATGTGTTGAAGGATAGCTGTCCCGTCGCGCCGTTGCCCATTTCATTAACGGGAACATCAGAGCGCCGAGACTCAGTCGCACGTCGCTGGGCGTGTTGTTCATTCTTCCCGGAAGACAGTCAAAACATTCCAAAATGCGGGATAATTTTTTCATTTTTTTCATTCCCAATTGTATGTATCAAACACGTGTAATATATGCATCCTGTCGATGATCATTGACCATTACCCAAGTAGTATCCCCCCCTAATAAAACGTAGCTGTTTTCCGATGTGAATAATGGGGGTGCGATGGTAATCCTGCTTGCTCACTTTGCTTCCCGTTTGATGGTTTACGGAATCGTCACTTGTTATTGTCCCGACTGAACATGAATATACTCTGTACAATCTAGGGTAACTGGTTGCACCAAACCAAGAGCCTAGAACGGATATAGAATATCATCCCGCATTGCCAAATAATCGATGCACACATGGCAGAGGATGTTTCAGACAGTGCGCAGACACACTGGGCTAGTTCTTCAAAAACGAGTTTAACCCGAACTCAATAATTGTAGACTATCGGGAATTGCGGGATTTGTGCCACCAACCGAAATGGCCTGATCGCTCTTGGAGCCGACAAGCCACTTGCATCAGGTTTCCCGTGTCTGTTTTGCCTGCTGTGCCTGGGAACCAGCACGGGAACGAACACGTTCTCCGGCGGGCATTCAAGACGTATGAACCGGCATACATTTATTACTCTCCTTCCTTTTCCTTCATCACTCCTTCATCACTCATCCCTCATTCATCTTCATCACAATGAACGCATCATCAGACACAATGGCACGGACACTCCACCCATACTATCCCCTGGATTTGGTCCTCAACCACTATGTGCCAAACTCTTACTCCATGGCGGATACCCTCACAATCCTCTTCTCGACCTTCGGGACCATCGCTGTCGGGGCCATCGCTCTCTCGTACCAGAAGCGCAACTCTACTATCAAGGGGCTCGATAGCCAGTTGACGTTCCTTTGGTTCGTCATGTGCGGATTCATCCACTTTTTCCTCGAGGGCTACTTTGGTGTCTTTCACGAAACCCTCGCCGGCGACCAATCCCCGTTGGCTCAAGTCTGGAAGGAGTATGCGTTGAGTGATTCAAGATATCTGTCGAGCGATTCGTTTGTCCTGATCATGGAGCGCATTACCGCTGTAAGTCGATTTGCCTTCGCTACTATCCCACGATGCTGGTTTGTCGGTTCAATTATTTGTTATTAACGCCATTGTTGTCATTGGTATTGCCGACTACCTAGTTCGCATGGGGCCCCTTGGCATTCTACACCGCCTATACCATGTACATCAACAGTCCCTCCCGCCACATTGCCCAATTGATCCTTTCTCTGGGCCAACTCTACGGATGCACGCTGTACTACTTGACGACGATGGTTGAGGGATCACCCCACTGTGATCCTCACCCTTATTACTATTACTTTTACTTTGGGTTCTTCAACATCTTTTGGATGATCTTGCCTTGTGTGTTGATGCACAACTCCATCAAGCATTTGTACAGGGGCATGAAGTTGATGCATCAGCACGAGGCTGCTGGAGCCAAGGCCAAGAAGCTGGAGTAAAATAAAATAAAGTCTTAGATATCAAATATTAAAAGAAACTAGAAATCCACATTTACTTGTTGCGTACTGAAGAGGCGTGCACTTTTGCTACCGATGGTTATGGTTATCTCTGGGAGAAAAGCACTCATGACAGTTTTTTTTTTTTTTTTTTTTTTTTTTTTTTTTTTTTTTTTTTTTTTTTTTTTTTTTTTTTATTCGATGCCTAGAGCGATCGGCTAATAATATTAGTGGTAGAAATGAATGTGGAAGGTGAACTACGCATGCACATGTATGCAGGAGTGACCTTTCTCAGATGCAGTTCATGCTTCGGGTTTTCTTGCAACAAAAAAATACATGGGCGTAAAGATGCCCAAACGAGCGCCCTCCAAGACAGAGTCCGCAGCGGTTTGCAGAATGCTCGAGACCTTGGCACTGCCTGGTGCCACTAGTCCAAAGGTCTCCAAGGCCTTGACCATGTACGTCGTCGCGGTACGACCCGCCGTCGTAGTTCTCAAGACCGTTAAATAATCCCAAAAGGCATTTGCCTGTCGAATATCTCCCTCAAGTGGGTAATACCACTTAATCTTGTCGTCCGTTGTGCCCATGTTTTTTGCAATCTCAATCGTGAACCCCACAGTCTCCAGAGCTTTGAGACAGTCCTTGACCGTCACCATCTTGGCAATGCCATTGCCAACCTCCAATCCACGGACGATTCGGAGATGTTCTGGGTTTGTGGGATCATAACTGTCGGTCATGAGCCATTCGTAGCATCCAAAAACGCCGCCTGGCTTCAGGATACGGAACGCTTCGCCATAGACGCCCTCCAGGGACGAAGCGTGGACGGTAGCCTCGATGGCATAGCAGGCATCGTACGATTTATCGTTGATAGGCATGTTCATAAAGTCGCCTTTGATAAAGTCGGATTTGTGTTCGAGATCATATGAGGCCGCATAACGTTTTGCGCGAGCGATCTGGTAGTCGTTGTTATTGAGACCGGTGATGTGGGCGCCCGTGAAGTGGCCGATCTCGCGGGCGGGTCCTCCAACGCCGCAGCCGATGTCGAGGACCTTCCAGGTGGACTGGATGCCCATGTTGGCGGCGAGGTAGTGCTCGTGGCGGGCGATGGCTTGTTGGAAGGGCTCATAGGGACGGAATCTGCAAAAGTGGAAGGATGTGCCCCATGCGTACTATTGGAGAAAACCAGAGAGGTTCGGAAAAGCAATGGTTACAGTTTCATGTTAGCATACTGAGAGCTTTCGACGCGACTTCCCCCTTCCTCCCTCCCTTTTCTTTTTTTTGTAGGTTATCCATCGCATCATTCTTCACGCTATAACACACAACGCTCTTTCCTTTTCCTTCCCATTCTCTTGCTCAACGAGTTCTGCCAAGCCTGACGAGACCCCAAGCAACCCTGCGCGTCCCTGCGCATCCATATCCCGCATCTCCTATCTTCCATTTCTCCACTTCCTTCCCTCCTTTTCTACCTCCTAGTGTGTCCCTCATCCCTCTCTCCCCATTAGTAGATCATGTAATGATGCCAAAGTTTTCGGGGAAGCAAACAGCGGAAAAAACAATAGTAACATGTTCTCCCCTCTTTCTTCTCACACCTCCTCTTTCTATGTAAACTCCTTGCATTTTTTCTGAGAATGGTATTTTCGGGTCATAGAAAATAAAAAAGTAAATACTGCTGTCATCCCTCAGTTCGCGGGTTAGTGACAACAGACGATGTCTGAGGAGCCGTTTTTTTTATGAATGTGGTTGGATGGGGCGAGGGACTTCAAGGGGAAGACAGACGCGTAAAGTGAAAAATAAAGAGAGACAAAGGTCTTCCCCCCCCCCGCTTTGGCTACCTCCAAATTGAATAGGTTGATGTCGGTTATATCCCAGGTAGGCAAGACCGACTTTGGTAATTGGAGAGGAGAGAGAATTTTTTTTCTTACCTCATAGAAATCCGTCGTGAGGTCATAGAACGAATTCGACACAGCCTTGTATGCGCCAGCGCGCTTCTCCCGATCATCATCCGTCTCATTCTCTGGCTTCTGTTCCTTCCAGTTATCGAGATATTCATTCACGACCGACGCTTGGTACTCGCGGTCCTTCTTGTGTAGTTTTGACAAAAATGAAGTCTGGTTTTTGTTATCGTTCCAAGAGTTGCCGTGGAGGACTTTGGACAGCGCAAGGTCGTCTCGGTCCCGCTGGCTGGCCATAACACTGGACGTTGCTGTTGGAGGCGACATTATAGTCGTTGTTGTTTCGAATTGAGAGGATCGAGGACGAGGACGAGGTATGCGGGCAGTGGCGAGAGAGAGAGAGAGAAAGAGAAAGAGACGGTGATGATGAAGAAAGTAAATCTAAGAAAAGAGAGACAGGAAAGAGGGAGTAGAAACACGGACGAAAGGTTTTTTTTTTTGTTTCTGTCTCTTTGTGAGGTGTGGGATGTAGGGATGGAGTGTGCGCGGGTATGTGTTTATGCATGTGCAGATCGCACGTTTGTCTCATTTGTTTAGTGTTTCGAGGTCTCAGAACACATGCGACGCGACTATTTTTTCTTTTTTTTTTCTTTCGAAGAGCATAGTGCGCTCTCACCTCATTCAACGCGTCTCTGCTCTCCATTCCCGGCAAGACCGATCTGACAAGAATAACCTATTGCGTGCTACAATGGCAACAGACCGGTTAAATTTCAACATGGAATGACGGCGGTTCTTGCGCAGCATTGCCTGTTTGAATAAGGAAAAAAAAAAAGTCAAGGTGATGACAAATGCATCCATCCTTAGAGGACAATGCTCTATGGTCCTAAACAGAGCAAAGTGCAGGAAATCTGACAACTACATTAATATTCTGACACCACTTTCAGCTCAAACTGCAAATCGGAGGATGGACTGATGATGTTCGCCGCCAAAGGCAATAAATTATTTGGTGGCACAGTAATATATTTATTACCCTTTCCTGACCTCTGTTCCCTGACCCTGTATCTGCTCCCTGTAGCTGGTCTAACCTGGACGTCGAGCTGTTAAGCTTAGGTTTCAGTTAAATATTCAATTAAATAAACACTATAGACCTACAACCCAAAGTTGAATTGTTAGTCACACAATCACACAAACAATTTTTTGTACGAAGATTTTTCTGCGGCAAAAATAACAACAGCAGACTCACCTAAACCTAAACTAAGTTAGATTCCGAGTCCATATGGATTTGCATCATTCCACATGATGCTTCTTGCTTCTTGGCAAGTTGTCGGTCTAGCGCTTCTGGCCACTTGAATTCTTTGACCCATTTAAGGGCTGCGTTGGCCATATTCTGGCCAGCGTTGTGGTCGCGGTCGCGCTGAAGACCGGTCTTTGGATCCAACTTGTGGGTTGAGTTATATTCAGGTGATCGATAACCACCACATGTCGAGTCTGGACAAAGGACTGATCGGCCCTTAGTCTGCATTTTCTGATGGCACCTGCAACAAGAGATTGAGGTTCTGAACTCATCAACACAGCATACAAGCATCCCTTCGCCCATAGCCTAAAGGCACAGTTGTCAATTGCAAAGTGTA